>CM065385.1:6447500-6725000 GCA_033060915.1 Euryodendron excelsum | reverse complement strand
ATTGTTTTGATTCATAGAAGAGTGAGATTCTTTGTGGGTCAATAAACTTAGTGAGTTGGATAATAATATTACGTGTATGGTAAATATTAATTATTGATGGAATCCACATCTCGGTATAGAGATTGATGATACTCCATTGAAGAAGCTTATAAGTTTTGACTATGTCAAACCCTGTAGGTGGATTATGAATCCGACATATCAAAAAGTTAAGTGGAAGGTCTCAAGGAATTAAATAAGTCTATTAAATTTAATTGTATGTAATTTAATTTTAATAGACGGGTATCTGTGATCTTAACGTGAATAGATAAATAAGCATTTAATAATATGGATCTTGAAATATAATTTTTAGTATAACAGGGAGTGCAATTATAATTCATTAGTTGTATAAATTACAATTTACATAATTAGGGATTAATACTGGTTGGATTAGGAATTCTTATTTGCATAGGAAGCCCTAGTCATACTAATACTATGGTCCTTGCTATAGCCTCTATATGTACGCATTCTAAGAGTAGCTAGGGTTACAGTTGCTCATAATTAAGAGATACATATTTTGTGAGGAAGAGAATCCCTAGCAACTGTGAGTCCACTCTCTCTGGAGTAAGGTATTTACAAGGGATATAGTAGAAAACCGAAGTTTGAGTTCAAGCAATTGATTCATGTTTGTTACTGTTGCATACTGTTTGAGGTCAAAGCAGAAGGATTTTGAAGTTCATACCTACTGCTATTTGGGATCAAACCAGAGAGATCTTGACGGTATGATTCTAATTACGTAGATTAGTCTCTGCTAATCAGATAAGATTTTTTAGTATTATGCGTATGCACTATAGCCAGGTCGTAGAAAATTTCGCAATCCCCAACATAAGAAATATAAACCATAAACATGCATTGTTTATAATTAATTGTATATGTTTCACATGTTTGACGTGGCTTTGGATGATAGGTTCGGAAGCGGAGCAAAGCACTACGGTTCAATCAAAGGAATGACTCAATTGTGTTTGTAAGTGACAAAAGGTGGAAATTTAAAGATATTCTTTTTTGTATTGAGTTGAGTGTCTTATTATTTCTCATATTGAATTGACTGTCTTATTATCTATATTGATTGGTGATTGGATCATGAGGTGGCATTGCATACAACACACATTATGTGCATATTTTTGCATTGCATGGAGGAGGTTTAGTCAATGTGGGACTAACCTAAGGTTAGCCGATGTGGGACTAACCTAAAGGGTGCTGATGTAGGACATCCTTGATAACATGCCATCGATATATTGAGTCAATGTTATCAAAATAGCACGCTCATTTGTGGTGTATCATACATTGCATCACAAGAAGCATTTCATATTATTGATGGTGGATTATCTATTGATGATTAATTCAGTAGAAGTTTATCATTCATTCTTTATGAGTATTGATTATTTTTGTGAGCATGTTGATATATAGCTCATACTCACACAATTCGTTTTGGTAGGTAAACTTGAGATAATTCAATTCACTGCAGTTGTCGTGACTTTTGTGATAGCTATTGTCATTGTAGTTGATGTGGAGTTGAAGAGCTTTGAGAAGCTCTTGTTGATGTGTCGGTGGTCTGTAACCATGTTGTTTATGAGATGGGAGTTTATTGGATTTTATTTATATTTGGTCTTGTATTATTATGAGTTTTATTTCAATGGTTTTTATCTTGATGTATAATGGATCATACGTTCATATATATATATATATAATGTTGTGGTCATTCCTATAAGATCTTTGTCTTTGGGATTGTTATGAGGTTTCGTATAGGTTAAGAGCCTGTGTAATCCATTCATTCTAAGATAGTGTTAATGACGCTTGATTAGGAGCGAGCGTGACATGTCAATCATTGTATGCTATGCATCTAGGGAGTACCAAGATGTATTAAGATCTCCAAGAAGTTTATTAGTGGCCTAGTATGAAGAGAGAAATTTCAAAGTTTGTGGCTAAATGTTTAACTTGTCGACAGGTGAAGGCAGAACATCAGAAACTCGTAGATTTGTTGCAACCTCTTCCTATTCCATAATGAAAGTGGGAGCACATTACTATAGATTTTGTGGTGGGGTTACCAAGAATCCAAGTTGGATTTGATTCCATTTGGGTAATTGTTGACAGGTTGACCAAATTAGCTCATTTCTTACCGGTTAAGACTACTTATACTTTGGATAAGTATACTAATTGTACGTTGATGAAATTGTTAGATTGCATGGGGCTTTAATATCTATAGTTATAAACAGGGATCCAAGATTTACTTCTAGATTTTGGCCTATTTTACAGCAATCTATGGGTATAACTTTAAAGTTTAGCACATCATTTCATCCTCAAATGGATGGGCAGTAAAAAAAAAACTATTCAAACTTTGGAAGATATGTTTAGAGTTTGTGTACTTGATTTCAAAGGCAGTTGGGAGGATTATCAAGCTTTGATGGAGTTTGCATACAACAGTAGTTATCAATCTAGTATTGGGATGACTTCATTTGAAGCTTTGTATGAGCGTCGGGGTAGAACTCCAGTACGTTAGAGTGAGGTGGGAGAAAGACAGTTGTTGAGTTCAGAAATGATACAAGATACCACTGGGAAAATTAAAGTTGTTCAGGAACACTTGAAAGTGGTGCAGAGTTGGTAGAAAAGCTATGCAGATAATAGAAGAAGAGAATTAGAGTTTGAAGTTAATGATCAAGTATTTTTGAAAGTATCTCCGTGGAAGGGTATTTTGAGATTTAGGAAGAAAGGGAAGTTGAGTCCAAGGTACATTGGACCATATACTATTGTTGAGAGAGTTGTTACAACTACTTACCGATTGGATTTGCCTTTAGAAATGTCTAAGTTATATGATGTCTTTCATGTTTCTATATAACGTAAGTATATGTTAGAGCCTTCTCATGTATTGACTCAATAGCCAATTAAATTGGAAGATGACTTGAGTTATATTGAAAAACATGTTTAGATTTTGGATCATAGAGAATAAGTTCTGCGTAACAAGGTGATGCCATTGATGAAAGTGTTGTGGAGAAGTCATTCGGTTGAAGAGGCTACATGGGAGAGTAAGGAAATAAAGAGAAATCAGTATTCACATTTGTTTTAGCCTGATAAGTGAATTTCGGGACGAAATTCTTAAAGGAGGGAAGAATTTTAAAATCCTAACTTGCTTAATGTCATGTTTGGCTTAATTGCATATATTCTAGTATGTGATTACGCTGATTGAGGAGCTTAATTAACATGTTTTAATGAGAACATGTCACGGGAGAATTATGTTATTTTTTAGCTTAATCCATGATTAATTAGCTTAGTTAATCTCTATGCTTAGTTTAATATTAATGATGATTAATTATCATACGTGTGATTAATTATGTTAATCATATGAATTAGTGGTGGATTAGTGAAGCAAGGAGGTACTAGGTGGTACCATCTATGTGTGTGCTTCACCTATGTGTGGTGTGTGCATAAGGTGTGTGCTTGTTGCTAGTATCGTGTGCATGTGTGTGTGTGACATGTGTGGCTATAGATACAAGTTGCATCTATGATTGTCTTCAAGCTAAGGGAGGAGAGAGGAGAGAGGAGCTTGTTAGTATTTTGTGTTTACCAAAAGAGAAATTGAGAGAAAAGAGAGGAAAAGAAGAGAAAGGAAGGGGAAGAAGAAGAGATTGAAGGAGAAGACTTAAGTTTTCATTTTTTGAGGTGAAAAATCTTATGTTCATGCTTGTTTCATTGTGTTTTTATGGATTCTTACATGCTAGCATATTATTTTATGTCATGAAGGTTGAATTGGAGTAGAGAGGGGGAAGGGTGATTAAGGTTTCCAAGAAGAAGCCTTGAATTCTCAAGCTGTGCATGTTTTTGGTGTTTAAGAACTTGTTTACGGTTTTAAAACTTCATTTTGAGTATTTGATAAACTTGTTGTGGTGCTAGGGTGGTGAAGAGACCTTAAAACCATGGTTTGGAATTCATTTTTCGAGCTAAAGAAGGAAAAATAGGGGAATTTGGTCGTTAGGATGATGATAGGTGTCGTCTTGATGATTAGTTATTCAAGGTAGAAATTCCCCTCTGGTCGTTAGAATAGTGATTTTGGTCATCCTAATGATAGGCCAAAGGGCAGCGCATGGCCTCTGGTCGTCCAAACGGTGTTATAGTCGTCTTGATGCTAGGTTAATTTGGGAGTGCCCTTCTTCTTTGGTCATCAGGACGATGGTGAGGGTCCGTTCTGACGATGAACTCTTTAGACCAATTTCTCTGTTGGCCTGCTCTAGATGTCCCGATGGTGGGGAGTTTAAGATATTCTTACATATATTATATTGAATGTCTTATTATCTATATTAATGGTGATTGGCAAATTATGAAATGATATTTGCATATAATATATATTGTGTGCATAAATTGTATTGCACAGGAGAAGGTTTAGCCGATGTGGGGCTAACCTAAGGTAGTTATGGTAGACATTCCTTAATAATTAGTCATCGATATATTAGGCTAATGTTATCTAAATCGCGCGCTCATTTATGATGTATTATACATTGCATCACAAGAGATATAACATTTTATTGGTGGTGGTTTATCTATTAATGGATTATACAATGCTATCTATCATTCATTGTTTATGAGTTGAGTATCTTTGTAAGCACGTTGATATATAGCTTATACTCACACATGTTGTTTTGTAGAGTAATTAGAGATGTCCAGTTCACTGTTTATATTAATGTTGATGTTGAGTTAGAGAGTTTTGAGAAGTTCTTTAGTTGAGTTGTTGGTCACGTACATTGTTGTACATTATATTAAAGTCTTTTTGGAGTTCGTTTACATTATGGTTTTGTAAATATTCACGAGTTGGTAGTCTTTATTTTATATATATATGGTGATTCTAGAATGGTTTAATATATAATGATATTTATTCTTATAAGATTCTTATCTTTGAGAATGTCGTGGAGTTTCGCTTACAGGTTGGTAACTTGTGCGATCACACTCACCCTATGTTAGTGTTAATGACACTAATTAAGAGTGGGCGTGACATTAATTCTTTGTTTGAAACAGTTTTAGTGGCCTTAAGTGCTTTTATGATGTGTTAGGATGCATTTTCATAGTACAAAACTTTTAGAAGTTTTTTGGTGAGCAACTTCCTTTTTTTTTTTTTTGGCTAAAGTGGTTGTTGATGAGTTTTAACATAACGGAGGTGAAACCCTCGTAAAGGTGCAATAACCAAATAATATTAAACCTCTTTATGGCAATTTTTTTTTGTGCATTTAACTTTTTAATGACAGCATTCCATTAGAAGTTACAAAACCATCATATGGCCCTATTTAAGCACTACATGTGCTATACAATTCGTTTAAAAACTAGGTAACCTACTAGTAACTTATTGTTAACTCCTAAAAATATATGCTTGTTAGGTTCTTACCAGTTTTTAGTTTTGAATTTGGTAAAAAAAAAAAAAAAAATACTAGTATTTAGGTTGGGTTGGTTCATATATATCATAGGTTTGATTTGGGTATAAAAACCTCAGAACCGATCAAATTTATTCGGTTCTTGGATTGATAAATGAGTAATCTAAACTGATCTCTTATCTATTTTAGACTATCAATTATATAACTAACTAACATATCTTATACAGGTACTTATTAATGTATCCATTGTATATAATCAATCATTGTCATTTTGCATTTTAGTAAAAATAAAAGAATTTAAGAAGAAATTAAATTTTATACAACCGTAGGGCCAACCTGAATTAACCAAAATTTTCTTGTGTTCGGTTGGTTCAATTTTCGTTTCTCTTCCAAAACTGTAACTCTACTATTCTCTTTCTTCTTTCCTTTAAAATAAAGCATCGTAAAGTCGTTTTATTCTCAATTTTCTTTTATTATCTTTACAAAATAAAATAAAATAAAATAATTACCACATCTCTCCCCTCTCTCTCTCTCTCTCTCTCTCTCTCTCTCTCTCAATTTACAAAAGCACTGTCATTAATTTGGCTATACAACTGGCCAAGTCAAATCTCAAAACGTAGGTGAAGTGAAGCCATGGGACTTTACAGGGACCGGGTTAGCCTCATTAACCCAACTAATTTTGTAGGGAGTGGGATGCTTCTCAGCTTTTAGCTCCAACCGTTCCACCACATCTTTAGAAATAACGTTCATGTCACTTCCATTGTCAATTATGACGTTGAGAGCTCGACCATCGTGTTCTATTCGGGTGTGAAAAATGTTGGTGCGGCACCATGCATGGGTGGTCTCTAGCTCCTTCGTTTGTTCTGTGAGCATTCGATGGATGACGCAGCTAGGTAGATTGGTTGCGCCCAAATGCTCCTCCTTATCACTGATGGCTTCGTGAACTTCCACCTCTATTTGTATGACATGTTGCTGCAAGTTTGTTGGTTCTGGGTTCGGCTTGGCAGTGTTTAGGTATGAGTTGGTTGACATGATGTATGAGTTTCCACTGCGGGTCACAGTCATGAAATGAAAAGGTTAGCCGAGAAAGAAAATTGCTCTAATACCAAAAATAGTGCAAAACCTCTGGACCGTCAACCTCACGTTGATAGACTAGAGAGAACTCACAGAATCTCTCTACTAATTAGACTCTCTCCAAAGAATAAATACTGAAAAATTATTCAACTCCCTTTCATTAATTATCAACAGGCTAAAAATAGCCATACAAATAATTTAGACTGCTCCATAAGATTAACAACTAGGAGATAAACTAGAAAATAAACTAATCATAACAAATTAAGAGATAAACTAGAGAATAAGTAAGTTGAAAATCATAACAACTGGATAAAGACTAAATCACGGCTGCCTCCATCATTGACCAAGTCACCATTCCATAAATCCCTCCACGCACTATGCTGCATATATTCACTGTATATCCTGCATATCACCTAGGATTTGTCTTCTAAGGTGGACCAAAGTGGGTCCCGAACTCTACGTGATGAGCGGAGAACTCACGAATGCGAACAAAACACCGACTTTAACAATTAAAATAAACAATAAAAAAAGAGTTCGTAAGAAAAAACAACTCAAAATTAGCGACTGAGACCCTTTGACCCTTTCATTCTTTTTTTTAAATTTTTTATTTTCGGTACATATATATAATGTCTGGCTGACAGTGCTAAACAGATAAGTGGGTCCCACTATCGCGGAGCATGTGGGCCACATAAACTTGTCACCGTCGACTTCATAATGAAAAGCTTATATCTCATTGGTTTGTTCAGATGAACTTATCAGCCATTAATCGGCGCTTGCCCAGCTTGCGCGACAGTGAGTAACGTTTCTCTTGTTTATATTTATTACGTACATGAAACGGGAACACAAATGTGTCGGCTACTGCTTTCTCTACCAGGATCCTGTATCACAATGCCAACTTAGGACCGATTTGGTAGAATTTAAATTAAGTTTTTTTTTTATTATTTTTTTGTTTATAAATAAAAAAATTAGACTTTTTTTAGCTTTTAGTTTTTTCAAGCTAAGATAAGTAAAAAAGTAGCAAAAAAAAATCAAAAAATCTAAAAAAATTTAGTTTTACTTATAAGTCAAAAATTTGAAGTCAAAAAAACTTAAAAAAAAATTATACTAAATGAGCCATTAATCTGCTCAACACACATGGTGGTTACATGTATAGTACTATAAAGAGCATGTCTGGCATCAACAGTAAAAGTATCACTTGCTGACTTTTACGCATTAGTTTACCCCTACCATCAACTGATGATTAAGCATCAATTACAGTTGATACTATACTTTTTAACAAAAAATTGAGAAGGAAAAATTAATGGTGGCTCAAGCTCGGGTTCACTTAATTATCTATCTACCTCTTACTTCTTTATTTTTTGGTTTGATATAGCGCACATACTCTCCCTATCATTTAATAGGCAACTTTCAAAAAGTTCACATGCATTTATGGGCGGCTCTAGATTGGTCAATTGAACCCACTAAAATTTTTTATAAAATTTTAAATGATTTATTAGCTTAATAAAATTTATTATTTGTGTGACTTGACCTCACAAAATATAATTTCACCCCATTAGATGTCTGACAGGTAAATAAGAGAATCATGTTTCAATAATAAATAAATAAAACTTGAGCACCTTATTAAAAAATAAATTTCTATGAATTTTTACAATGAAAAACTAAAAGTTTATTTCTGGATTCTATTTATATCGATAATATACGTACCTACTTAAGAAATTAGGTAATTCCTAATTGCAGTTTAGTCTTTAACTATTATTATAAATAATTATTAATTTATACCTATTTTGTACTCTTCCGTGGTGTACTCATATAAAATATGATGGTGAAGAATTATTAATACAATGCAAAATATATTCTAATTTAAAAATAAAAGTCTCAACCGCTCAACTTGTTTAACTTGCTGTTCATACGTGTATATATGTATATATATATATAATACATACGTAGAGATAATTTCCGATAAAAAAAAAAGGAAACAGCAAATAGGAAGAAGGGAGAGGTTAAAAAGTAAAAGTTCATTTTTGGATGATGTTATGATCATTCATAAAAACTAAATGTTCAAAAATTAAGATTCTACTTTTTAAAATTTAAGTTCTTCATATTTGGATGATATTATGATCATTCATAAAAAAAAAAAATGTTCATAAATTGAAAATTCATTTTTTTAGAAATATGATTATCGTGAGGCGGTAATGTGGGTTAGTTTTGATTACTTCGTATTGCATTTTAAAATTTAAATAATATTTCAACATTTAGTTGTTTAAATGGTATAATTTTATAGTCTATTATGATATTTGATCAATATATAACAAATTCTATTTTTTAATATTTAAATATTAAATAACCCACTGAAGAAAAATCGTAATGAAATGTGTCTCTCTCCGTTTATTTAATTTATTTCCGTTTAACTTGAGAAGTTTGATTGATGCACGTGGGGTCATTTTAAAGTTTTTTCTTTTATTGCTCTACTAGTGGGATCTTCTTTCTAAGAAACATTGTTACGCACTTAGCATGTAATTTCATTGCTTATGACGAATAAAGAGAAAAGCATATAAGAATAGCCCTTAAGCCCTACCCATAGTTATCAGAATCAAATCGAATACTAAATTAGTGAGGTTATTGATTTACGGTTTATTAGTTTAGTTGGTATTATAAATTAAATATATTTTATTTATTTATCTATGTTTTTACCTTAAATATAATTTATATTGCAAAGTAAAATACAAAGTATCAGGTAGAGCAGTGATAAGTGTTCATTAATTTTATTCTTACTTTCCAAGTTTAACTCTTAGGTATTACAAATACATCAAATTTTTAAAAGATACCTAAAAAGTCAAAGTTAATCAATGATATTTTTAAAAAACCAGCCAACTCTGATTCTAATAACTATGGCTCTACCTCATGATGGGCTTGTTCAATGGAAAATTATATTTACTGCAAAAATAACACAAGAAGTAAATTACAACTGCAAAAATAACACAAGAAGTAGCTGGGAATTGAGATGAGTGTATCTAATATATAACTATCTATATTTTCACTTATATTTGTAAACATAGTGTTTGCACTAACTTTTTGTTTTCTCTTAAGTGGCATTTATATGTCATTTTATTCCCTTATATTTTTAAATGCAAGTCCAAAGGAGTCAAATTTTACCCATTTTCTTTATTACTTTACAAGTATGTTGAATTTTCATAAAGAAATGCTAAGTTAGGAAGATTCAAATTCAAAGTAAACTACAAAGTCAATATATGTTTTAAAAATACACTTTCATTTAATTCCTATGAATCATGTATTCTAATAAATAAAAACTTAAACCGTTAAGCACTATACACAATAATAAAAATACGGTTATTTAAATATGATTTAGTATCTCCCCACCCGCCCCCTCAGCCCCCAAAAGACAACCATCCACCTCTTTAAATCATTCATTTCTTTTTCTTTTTCTATTTTCTAAATGACATTTCCTTTTTTTTCCCCTTACTTTTTGTGTGGTCTTTTATTCCTATATTAAACATTAATATGAACCAATGTTTTATCATCCTTTACATTTATCCAAAATTTTTTTTTTTTTATTTTTTTCTATCTTTGATCCCTCCCCTCCTCCCCTCTCCTCTCTCTCTCTCTCTCTCTCTCTCTCTCTCTCTCTCTCTCTCTCTCTCTCGTTGGTCTAAATATGCAACTTAAGAGGATGGGTGAATTGGATTCTTGAAAAATTATAACAACTAATATAATTAAAAAACACTAAAGTAATGAAACAATAACTAATTGAAGTGTGAACAATGCAATTAAATAATATGATGCAACGAAAGAGAATAGAGTAAGAGAAAAACAAGCAATTTACAGAGGCTCGGTTCTAACGTGTGACTTACGTCCTCTCTTTCAAGATCCCATTGAAAATCTCCTCCACTATATAAAAATTCCTTTACACAATTGTTGTTAGTTGCTTAAGTGTTTAGCTCACTTTTACAAGAGTTCTTCCCAAACTCTCAAAACCCAAATGATTTTGTCCAAACTTCACTCAAACTTAGAAGTATTTTTTGCAAAAATACTTAAACTCAAAGGTCTTCAAACTCACCCAAGTAGAATAAATAAAATTTATACAATGAGTATCTCTCACAAAGAATAGATTAGCAGGTGTAAGTTAGTAAATTATCCCCCAAGTATTCAGTAAGAACAATGTAGCAGCGAGACTTAGAAATTCAATGTATAAATGAGTTTCAACACTTGTAATATTGTATTCTTGTGTATAAATACTGTGGAGATCTTTTATTTATAACTTGCATTGATTCTAATTATTGGTGATGGTTAAGAGAGTATTTAATGCATTTTTGACTACTCAAAATGTTTAAAAATTTGATTGTTGGGCTTTAGGTGTCGACTCTTAGAATAGAGGTGTCAACTCCTGCAGCTTTGATGCAGGTCTTCTTCAACATTATACTCGAAGGTGTCAACCTTTGGAATCCAGGTGTGGACTCCTCTTACTTCCACCAAACTTAACAAGGCACTATCAAAAAGTGTAACTTCTAGAATGGAGATATTAACCCTTTTGGACCTTCTTTCAAGACTTCGCATTTTAGACCAATATGTCAACTCCTGAAATTTGGGTGTCGACTTCTCTGGATTTTTGTCCAATGCTACTGGTTCAAGATGTCAACCCCTAAAATTTAGGTATTGACTCTTCTAATCAGAAACTTCAATTTTTGTCATTCTTGACCAAACTTCTTTCAAGTTTTCAAGCTTCAAAGATCATCCAAAGTGAAAGTTTCAAATCTTGAAACATCTTCTTCAATCTATGTTGATCATTAAGAAAATCTTCAATCTATTCGAAATGGATTTAATCCAAATAATCCGTCGTAGTGTTTTTCAATCAATATCAAGTCTTCCATTGATCCAAAACATCTTCAAATCTTCACGTAGAGTTTTCATGTCTTCAATAAGTCTTCAATAATCTTTGAGCACTTTCAATTTATTCGAAATAAGATTATGAACATAATCTTATTGTAAGGTTCTTTATCAATCAATCACCATTGCTCAATAATCTTCAACATGCTTGATAAACTTCTATTATACAAGACCTTCAATATCTTCTATATATCAAGCTTTAAACCATAATCTTAATTGAGATTAAAGCATAATATGACTACACATAAAATATATTTATTAGATTACTAATATAATATTTTGTTATCATCAAAATCAAAGCATAGAGTCAACATCTCTCTTTTTAATAAACCAATTTGATACAATGATGGTGTAGTTCATAAAAACCATCATAGAACATATATTGTTCTTGAATATATGAATAATTAACATTTATTTAATTTACTTGTACAATAATGGTTCAATTATTATAATTACAAACATGGTAATTCAACATAACATTTATAAAGAAATCTTTTATAAAATTGTTTTTCTTTCAACCTGTTCATAGCACATGTCAATTGCATGCTAGAGACAAATAACGGTTCATTTCATTAAAATTCATTAAATTAATGCTAAATATCACTTACCACCTCTCAAATCAATATGTTACACACACTTCCCCTTGAATTTTTTTCTTTATGCTAATTTTAACCTTTTATTAGCCGTCTGTTAGGAAAAATAAATGAATTCTATTCATGTGACTTGCACATGATTAACTAATACCTAAAATGTCCTTCTCTGTAAAAAAATGCATATAATAACTAAAATACTCAAACTGCATCAACATGGAATATGAATTATTTGAAATATATAGAAGTGTGTATATATCAACGCAATTTTAAAGAACAGGGACCAAGACCACTGCCCCATGAAATTCAAGACTCACCACCACCGCCACCATTAATAGCTTCTCCAATAAGAATAGTTCTTTAAGCTGACCTCTATCACCTCCTCATTACCCTAGCCTAGTGTAAGCACTCCATTTTTGCCCGCTCGGTAATCTCCGGCCCGATCGGGTTCGGTTTCCAACATCATAACACATGCAAGCTCAAGATGAGCCTTTCAATCTCCAATCTAGTCAACTGGTAGCTTCTTGGGCCTATAAGGACCCGCTGGAGCCATAAGCACCATTATTCCAGGCAGTTTTCTGGATCGGGCGGTCGCGGAAACCAACGCCATCCAGGTAGCTTCCCGGGATCGGGCAATCTCGGGGACCAACACTTCATCAAAAATTCCAAACGGTACACTTCTGGCGCCTGCTAGCCTGCCAATGTAGAATGTCCATTATTCGGTAGTTCTCCGGGACCAGGCATTCTTGGAGACCAACACCACCCTTCCAGGTAGCTTTCTGGGACCAAGCGTTCTCAGGAACCAACACCACCCCTACAGGTAGCTCTCTAAGAACGGGCGTTCTTGGAGACCAACACCGCACAGGTAGTTTTCTGAGACCGGGAGGTCTCGGGAACCAACACCTAGGTTAACACTAGCGTCTGTTAGCCCAACTCGGTGAAAAATGACCAAACTTGCCCCTTGGGCTTCCAGGCACGTTTTGGAAAAGTTCAAAATTCCTCAAAATGATAAGTCCATCCTTCCACAATGTTGTCCAACCATTAGGCATCCCCCGCACGCCATTTGGTCCAAATCCGGTCCTATTCCGGCTCACTCTGGTCAAAATGACCATTTTACCCCTGAACGCCTCAGCACGGCACAAACCACACTAAATGGTAAAAGATTCTCTCAAAACCATTTCTAAATAGCCCTACACAGTTAACATAACATACCAAACCATTCCTGACCATTTTCAGCCAACTCCGGTCAAAATGACTGTTTTGCCCCTAGAAACCCAAATATGCCCCGAAGCAGCACCGGCCTTGGGAATTCGAGCGGAGGTTTCACCACACGCCTTTGTTTAACCTAAGGAACACCTTACGATGCTAAACTCACAGGACTCGATAAAAGTTCCCTGCAGCGTCCTGCAGGCGCTTCGCCTAAATTGTCTTTTCCCCCGATTCCCTGGTTATAATGCACCGCCAACTGACTTGAGAAATGCGTAAATCAGGGAACTCTCAAAAGCTCGTCCATAGATCTTTCCATCGATATGGTTTGATCAAATAGATCGCCCCCCGAAGCCCTCCATCGTACGGTGTGCAACCATGACTTTCAGCAACCCTTGGAGTGTCTCACAGATGCTCCGCCAAGGTTGACTTTCTCTTTGATTCCCTAATCGAAAGGCACCGTCAAACGACTTGAGAAATGCGTAAATTTGGAAATTCTAGAAAGTATTTCTAGAGTACTTTCCATCGGAACGGTCCGATCAAATAAATCGCTTCTCGAAGGCCCCGATCACATCAAATGAAAATAGCCACTTTCGAACACCCACAGAGCGTATCACAGACGCTCCACAAAAGTGTCCTTTTTGGCACACTTCCCAAGATGATATCCCACGCTTCCGAACATAATTCAAACTCTTCGAAAACATGAAAGTTCACCGAATGCACTAGGAGAACATGCCGAGTGCGACTGATTCTCCTGGAACCTTCTCGATTGGCCTAATTATCGAGGCAAAGTTTGGGCGATTCTTCCTGGTGATGGAGCGTATGCTACATGCGCTCAAATTTTGTACAGATCGACTGACTTTCGATCAACGGTCGAGATTTAATCAGTACATAGGGTGCCACGTGTTATTCTGGAAATAGAACAGTACCTGCGCATGTCCTACATGCGCACGGCCAAATTTTGGCCATGCGCATGTAGCACATGCGCATGGTCTGTGCCAGATTGCCTATAAATAGAGGCCTCCCCACCTTGCATATTCCAAGTCTGAAATTGATATGAAGCTCTGCTGAAATCACTCCAGAACCTCGAATCTCCATATATATTCTCCCCCTCCAACACTTAGGCTAGATTTTACCCCTCCTAAGCCTATACACTCCACATACAAGGCCCCACACACACTTATACACTCCACTCTAGCCTCTCAAACCCTCTTGAAGTCACTCAAGCTCCAATCAAGACATCCATTGAAGACTACAAATGTGTTGAAGGCAAAAGGTGGTATCTCTTTTACATTTATGCTCTCCCCCACTCTTCTCTTCTCCCTCCTAGCCTACTTAGGGTATTCTCTATTTTAACCTCCATCTTCAACCCCCCTTTCTTGCATGTTTGAGCCAAGAGGACTCTTAGATCATGCCTAGAGGAAAGCAAGTGAGAGCTACCGTGTAAGGGGACCTCTCACTAGCCTACTTTAAGATGGTATGGCCTAAGAGCCCCTTGTTTATGTGGTGTAGCCAAAAAAGCCTTGTATTTAAATCATGACCCCTTGCATATTCCTATTTTGATCATGTTTTGTGTGCTTGGCTTCATTTTATGCTTATTGTCATGCTCCACAATGCTTACATTGCTCTTAATTTTATGCCATTTCCAAGCTGTTCAAAAAGTGTTCCAAGAGTTGGTCCTTTGAAGTTTAGGATGAGACTTTAGGAATCATGCCTTAGAAAATCCCTCTCAACCCCCCTAATTCATGCTTTTGCATCATTGCATTTCAACTTGCACAAAGGTTGCTTTCAAACTCCCTAATTTTCAAAAGTTTTCATTCTCTCAAATTTAGTGGTTAAAATGGCTCTATGGAACCCTCTCTTGAGTGACCTCCCCTTTGTTGGCTATATGAACCCTCTCTTGATGGAATGGTTCCCTTGAAAAAATGGTTTTCAAAATCCTTCTCCAAAGATGATTTCAAAAATGCATTCTCTCCATCCTTGCATCAAAAATGATTCTCCAAAAATTACCCCCATTATGTTGAATTTTGACCCCTTATACTCTTGTCAAGATATTGGTTATAATGGCCATAAGGAAACCTCCCTTGGAATGTCCTTCAATCACCAACCATATAAACCATACTCTTGGCTAGAGTCAAAGTTTTCATGGAAATGATCTTCATAAAGATTGCCAACCAAAGTCCATTGTATATCATGTTTTGTTTTCAAAACTCTTTCCAAGAATGCATCAAAACAACTTTCAAGACCATTCTCCAATCTAACCCTAGGTTAACTTGACCCTAGTTATCTAACCTTAGGTTAACTTGACCCTAGTTACCACACCCTAGGTTAACTTGACCCTAGTTATCTAACCCTAGGTTAACTTGACCCTAGTTACCACATCTTAGGTTAACTTGACCCTAGTTATCTAACCCTAGGTTAACTTGACCCTAGTTACCACACCCTAGGTTAACTGGACCCTAGTTATCTAATACTAGGTTAACTTGACCCTAGTTACCACACTCTAGGTTAACCTGACCCTAGTTATCTAACCCTAGGTTAACTTGACCTTAGTTACCTAACCTTAGGTTAACTAGACCCTAGTTGTCAAACCCTAGGTTAACTTGACCCTAGTTACCAAACCCTAGGTTAACTTGACCTTAGTTACCTAACCCTAAGTTAACTTGACCCTAGTTGTCAAACCCTAGGTTAACTTGACCCTAGTTACCCAAACCCTAGGTTAACTTGACCCTAGTTACTTAACCCTAGGTTAACTTGACCCTAGTTGACCAACCCTAGGCCCACCCTATTTTGGTTAATACACTTCAAGGTTCTAACTCTTGAACCCCTTTTTCAAATGATCATTCAAACTTTCCAATTATCCTCCTAACCTATTCTTCTAAAACCTCCTATTCTCTTGATTTCAAAAATTCAACTCCATAAACTCCTCAAATGTTCTTACATTTCGTTTTCAAGACATTCCCAAAAATGCTTTCAAAGGGTCACAAACCTAAGGTGTCCCTAGCCCTCTCATGGTTAGAGATTCCAAGGACGAGTGATAAATCAAGAATAATCTCTAAGGTTGTCCATATTAGGATTCCAAACACTTAGACATTTTCAAAAACCACTTTCAAAAACTAATTCATCAAAACATTCTAAAGTCATGCCTCCAAGGTTTTCAAAACAAGATTTCAAAAACACTTTCAAGTTTTCTTGAGTCATGCTAAATCATTTTTCCAAAACTCCCTTAAAGTCAATCCAAAAGCATTTTCAAAACACTTCACTTCCAATTTCAAGTCAAAACTTCCAAAACCACAAAGAGTCTTCAACTTCTAAAGACTTCAAATTGTCTTAAACCCTTTCATAGACCTCAAAGTGTCCTGAACCCTTCCATAGACTCAAAGTGTCTTAAACTTATCCGAAGACCTCAAAGTATCTTAAACTTTTCCAAAGACCCCAAAGTGTCTTGAGCTCTTTCAAAGACCCAAGGTATCTTCAAACCTTCCAAAGGCCCTAATGCGCCTATTTTCCATCGGGTTCTTACCCGAACTACGAATGACCTGATTCTCGCTAAATGAGATACGTAGGCAACCTTAAATGGTGCGGTCATAACTTTCATTTCAACCCAATCCCTGTTTCAAAAACTCCAATCAATTCAAAATTTCTATTCCAAACTCTTTCAAAACCTCCATTATTTTCAAACTTTTTTCAAAAACTTGCATCATGCATCATCCATCCGAAAAGTGATGACTAAATCTCGTTTTCAAAATTCTAAAGTGGATATTAAGTGGACAATGGTAACCGGTTTTTCTAGTGAGTGAACAAAAGGGTGATTAGACATGTAGGTACCAAAAGGGCGGGGTAGGATGATGATCTTAGGATATCTTTCCTACACGTAACCAACCCTCGAACCTTAGATTTCTGTTTTCGAAAGACCAAAATGGAGTTATTTTCAAAAAAGGGCTTAAACATTCCAAAAGATTGTCAAACAACCTATTTTTCGAAAAACCCTCTCTTGAGGGAGTTTTCAAAAATCTTTTCCAAAAAACTCTAAGTTTAATCTTCAGATTAACGCTTAGTTTTAGGTGTCCTAACTCACCTTTATCAAGTTAGGTGGCGACTCCTATTTTTGTCAAAACCCTTAGTCAAATCAATTCTCAAACCTAGTCGCACTTGTCCTTCTAGGGGGACGAGTTCTAATGATAGAGTTCCGTGCTTTAGGGTCTCCGAACCGAAAGGACCTTGGACACCCAAAAACCGGGGCGAGACACCTACCCAATTGCCGCCAACAATTGAAATTTAGGCCCCCTTCCTCTCTCCCGCATGTTCTCCCTCTAGATTTTCTTGCTCTAATTTACTCTTTATATATCAATATTAACATGGATACTGTAACCAAACTAGCATCCCAGCTTACTATTAATGATTTCGCTTATAACCTAAATGATTATAGCAGAGCCTTTATTACTATATGCAATAAGGAAGCTTAGTCGGGTAAGAGTCAAAATTGATATTTAATGAGAGATAAGAAAGGCTGCAACATCAATTCATAAATGAAAGTTCTCAAAAAAACCTTAGGACATAGAAAGCTCAATATGACAGTTGTAAGCACCCCATTTTTGCCCGCTCAGTAATCTCTAGCCTGACTGGATCTAGTTTTGAACATCACAACACGTAATAGCCCAAATTGGCTCTTTGAAACTCTAATCTAATCAATTGGTTGCTTTTAGGGCCCATAAGGCCCAATTAAAGCTGAAGAGACTATTTTTGCCCCTAAGCATTCTAGGCAGCCTTCTGAGACTGGGCGGTCTTAGGAACCAACACCATCTAGGCAGCTTTCCGAGATCGGGCGGTCTTAGGAACTAAGGCCATGCAGGTAGAATCCTGAGATCACTTGATCTTGGGAACCAACACCTTATCAAATTCTAAATAGTTCACTTTTAGCGCCTGCTAGCCTGCCAATATAGAATGTTCGTCATCTAGTAGTTCTCCGAGACCAGGTGATCTCGGGGACCAACCACCCCATAGGTAGCTTTTTGAGATTGGGCGATCTTAGAAACCAACACCACCTTACATGTAGCTCTCTAGGACTGGGCGGTCTTAGGGGCCAACATCGTCTAGGTAGCTTTTCGATACCGGGTGGTCTTGGTAACCAACACCTAGGTCAACATCATCGCCTACTAGCCTGACTCAGTGAAAAATAACCAAACCTGCCCCCTGGGCCTCCAGGCACGTCTTAAGAAAGTTTAAAATCCCTCAAGACAGTAAGTCCACCCTTCCAAAGTGTTCCAAGACAGTTAGGCATCCCATTTCAGTCAACTTTGGTCAAAATAACCGTTTTACCCCTAGGCACCCTAGCACAGTACAAATCCTACCAAATAGCGAAAAAATCTTTCAAGACCGTCCCCGAATAGTCTGACATGCTTAACACGCCACTCTAATCCATCCTGACCCTTTCAACCAAGCCTGATCAAAATGACTGTTTTACCCTTGGCGGCCCAAATGAACCCCCCGAAACTATACCGACTTTGGGTATCAAATGATAGATCTTTTCATACACCCCTGTTTAACCCAAGGTGAGCCCTGTGACTTTAAACACTCCTGACTCAACGAAAGTTCCCTGGAGCATCTCGTAGACACTCCACTAGGGTTGTCTTTTTTCCCAATTCCTTGGTTATAATGCACTGTCAAATGACTTGAGAAATGCATAAATCAGGGAATTCCCAAAAGCTTGACCATAGGTCTTTCCATCGATATGGCTAGATTGAATAGATTGCTTCTCGAAGCCCCCAATTGCATGGCTAAAAAATTACCACTTTTAGCAACCCCTGGAGCGTCTCACAAATGCTCTGCCAAGCTTGTCTTCTTGTCCAATTTCTTGATTATTATGCACCATCAAACGAATTGAGAAATACATAAATTAGGGAATTTCCGAAAGAATTTTTAGAGCACTTTCCATCGGTACGGTCCGATCGAAAAGATCGCTTCCTGAAGGCCCCAATTACATGGCCCAAAAATGACTACTTTTGAACATCCACGGAACATATCATAGATGTCACGCCCAGATTTTTTGCACTTGAGTAATACACACACAATCGGGAAAAATACTGTACTCTCTCGTTAGAACTCACCCTCCTAGAAGAATGAGTGCGACTAGGTTTGAATTGAAAATAGATTTGAATAAAGGGCTTTTGGAAAAAGTTTGGAGTCACCACTTAACTTGATTAAGGTGAGTTAGGTCACCTAAAAACTAAGCACAATCCGAGGATCATACTTAGGGTTTTTGAAAACGATTTTGAAAATACTACCTCAAGAGAGGGTTTTTAAGAAAACAGATTGTTTGGAAACCTTTGGAAAACATTTAAGCCATTTTTTGAAAATAAACTCTATTTTGGTCTTTTAAAACAATGATTCTAGGTTCGGAGGTTGGTTACGTGTAGGGAAGACACACTAAGCCATCACCCTATCCCGCCCTAGCGGTACCTACATGTTTATTTACCCTAGATTCACCTATAAGAGTCTTCAACTAACAAATGTTCAATCCTATCTACTTTAGAAAAAGAATGTTTAAAAAGAATGATGCATGATATGCAAGTATAAGAAAAGAAAGTTGAAAAATAGATTTGAAAATAGATTTAAAAAGAACTTGATTTGATTTGAAAAGATAGATTTGATTTTGAAAGAAAGTTTTAGAAAATGGAAATAGAGATTTGGAATTTGAAAGTTGAAATAGATTATGGAATTGGAGATAGATTGGGGAAATAACTTGATTTGATTTGAAAAGATAGATTGGGGAAGTAGAAGTTTGAAAAGGTTGTGGAATTAGAGACTTAAAAAAGGTTATGAACGCACCTATGAGGGTTGCCTACGTATCCTTTTGAAAGAATCAGGTCAGTCGTAGTTCGGACAAGAGTCGGATAGAAAATGGAAGGTATGATTGGAAAAAGAAATTGAATTGGAATTTGGATTGGAAGATTGAGATATTGAACTTTGATTGAAATATTTGAAAAGATTGGCTTTAGGAAACCTAGACTTAGGAAAGAGAGGATTTAGAAAGGACTTGAGATTAAGAAAGATTAGACTTGAATGTTAGACTTTGAAGATTGGAGAAAGATTGGATTGAATTTAGGAAATGTTCGAATTAGGGAAGTCTCGATTTAGGAAAGTTTCAAAATAGGAAAGTGTCATTTTTGGAAAGTTTCATTTTAGGAAAGTTTTAATTTAGGAAAGTGTCATTTTTGGAAAGTTTCATTTTAGAAAAGTTTCAATTTAGGAAAGTTTTCGAATTAGGAAAATTTTTGAATTAGGAAAGGTTTTGAAATTAGGAAGGGTTCGAAAACTTAGATTTGGAAAGTTAAGATTTGGAAAGGGATGGAATTAAGAAAGTTTTGAAAGCTTAAATTTTAAGGAAAGGTTTAAAAGTTCAAATTTAGGAAACTTAAGATTTAGGAAAGTACTAGATTAGGAAGGAGCTGTATTAGGAAAGATTTAGGTTTAGAAGGATTAAGATTCCTATTTCTTAAAACAAGGGATTGGATTTTGTTTCTAAAAAGAGATGTTTCGATTTTGTTTCCAAAAACGGAGGATTAGATCTAGTTTCCTAAGGAGAAGATTGGATTTGGTTTCCTAAAGGGGAGATTGGATTTGACATGGATTTGGAAAGATGGAGTTTTGAAAATTCTAGTTTTGGGAAGACTATAGTTTTGACGTAGAATAGAGGTTTTGAAAATATATATAGTTTTGATGTAGAAAACAAGAGGTTTTGGAAACCTAGGTTTTGAGGCCAAAGTAAGGGATTGGAAATCATGCTTTTGGGAAGGAAAATTAGGGTTCACTAATTGTGGGTTCTAGGGTTTGACTTGGACTCTAAGGAAAGAGTTTTTGGAAAGTGGGTTCTTTGGAAAGAGAGATTTTTGGAAGGAAATCTTAGAAAGGAGTTTCTAGAAAGTGAATTTTGAAAAGAGAGAGTTTTTGGAAAGAAATCCTAGTGAGGAGTTTTTAGAAAGAGATTTTTTGGAAGAGTTGTTGAGGAAGGAAACATAAGGAGCGTCCTTGGAGAGTGAACTTTGAGGAAAGCGTTTTTGGAAAGGAGCTTTTAGGAAAGTGAGTTTTGTGAAGGGAAGTTTTAGAAAACAACTTTGGAAAGGAGATTAAAGAGAGTTTTTAGAAAGCATGTTGGAGAAGAGATTTTTAGAGGGGGAGATTTGAAAAGAAAGTTTTTAGAAAGTATATAAAATATCTCACTTTCCTAAAGCAATTCTAACCATAAGAAGGTTGGAACCACTTTAAGAAAGTGGTTTTGAAAACAACAAGGATTTGAAAATATGGACCCTATTGGTCACTTTAAATGTAACACTTACCTAAAGCAACCCTAGCCTTGAAAAAGCTAGAATCACCCTAGGATTGTGATTTTGAAACAAGTTTTGAAAAATAAGATTTTGATGCAATTTTGAAGACAAGTTTAATGCAAGTTTTGAAAACGAGTTTGAAAATGAATTTTGGAGGCATGCAAGATAATGATATGCACAATGCAAATTGGGGTCGGTACAATTCCAAACCAGGCATGTCTTTCCGGAGACGGTAAATCCTCTTTCCAAATTCCAAACCAGGCACGTCTTTACGAAGACGGTAAGTTCCCTTTCCAATTCCAAATCAGGCACGTCTTTTCGAAGACGGTAAGTCCCCTTTCTAATTCCAAATCAGGCACGTTTTTCCAAAGACGATAAGTCCCCTTTAAACCTGTCGACCAGAACGAGACCCCAAGTCCCCTAGATGGTAGAACGGTCCACTTTTGGCACCTGCTAGCCCGCCAATGCAGAAATGTCCGTTTCAACATGCCTTCCAAGAAAGTTGACTTCTCAGGTGCCAAGTCCCTTTAGCAGTTTCCCGAGATCAGGCAATTTCGGGAATGATTGCGAACTGTCAGAGTAGCGGAAATACTCACAAATAGGTCGATGTAGGGAATTGCCAACAAACCCCTGTGTCACAAGACTGCCATCAGAGTGGCGGAAACACTCAAAACACAAGTCAACACCAGTGCTTGCTAGTCCACTTTGGTGAAAAATGACCAAACTGCTCCTAGGGCCATTTTCCAGCATGTTTCTCAAGAACACACTTAAGTCCTCAAAATGATAAATCCACCCTTCCAAGATTGTCTTAAAGGCAATCTGGCATGATTAAGTGCCTTCTAGTCAGTTTCAGGCCAGTTCCGAGACTTTCTGGTCAATATGACCATTTTGCCCCTAAGCATCCAAACGCCCTGAGGACCACCCCGACTCTGGGTATCAAACCGATAACCTTCCGAGAATGCTTCTTATAGTATTCTCAACATTCTATTATCTTTACGGATCATTCCGAGTTAGTTCCAGTAAACTCAGTGCAAAATGACTGTTTTGCCCCTAGTGGGTCGTTTGCCTTTTTCTGACCATATCGGCTCTGGGTAACAAACTGGTAATCTCCTGAGAATGTTTCTTATAGTATTCCTGACCTTCCTTTATCTTTTCGAATCATTCCGAGTCAGTTGCGGTAAACCCGGTGCAAAATGACCGTTTTACCCCTGGTGGGCCGGTCGCCTTTTTCGACCACACTGGTTCTGGGTATCAAGCCGGTAGCCTTTGGGAACATTCTAAATAATGTTTCTAAATCTTGAGTCTTCTTTCGAGACATTCTGAGTCCGTCCCAACAGCTTTTCGGCCAAGTTAACTGTTTTACCCCTAATGGCTCGGTTAACCCTTCCAACACATCTTGTCATCCTTTTTCAAGTCCATTACTTCTGGGACCCTATTCTAAGTGTTCTTGTCCTTTTCCGACCTTTTGGGTCATTCCCGGTCCCTTAAGTCCTTCCCGGGCTTTCCAGAGTCATTCCTAGTGAAGGCAGGCTAAAAATTACATGGTAGTCACTAGTATAAGCGCCCAAATCTTCTCAAGATATGTTACTTGCCGACCTTAAAACTTTCCTAACTGGCTGGCGCCAAACCAATATTTGGCCTAGCGCCACTCCTAGTGGCGCCAGAAGCATTTGTGGCCTAGCGCCACTACAATAGGCGCCAGCCAGGTCTATCCCATCTCTATAAATACAGAGCCTCCTCCAGCGTGAAAGGGGTCCGCAAACTCAGTCTAAAAACCCTACTTTTTAGTATACAGATCTCATAGCTTCCCAAAACCCTTGTCTCCTTAGGTTTTCCAAGCCCTAGCCTCCATACACAAACCCTAGCTTCCTATACACTTACATACACTTCTATACACTCATACACTATCCTCCAAAGCCTCCTTTGAAGACTTGAAGTGCTGCAATCTGAAGTTTTGAAGATTGAAGACAAACTCTTGAAGACTGAAATGAAGACCGACGCAAGACAAGAAAAGCAAAATGCGCAAAGCTAAGCAAAATAAAAAAGACACAAGGTAGTCTTCTTATTTACATTTACGCATCTTCCCCCCTCTCTTCTCTCTCTTAACCCACTTGGATTTTCTTCTATTTTAAGCCCTTATCTTCTTCCCCCCCTTCTTGTATGCTTGAAATAAAGGAATTACCGGTCCATGTGTAGGATTAGGCTATTGGAGAGTCACTATGTCAGGGGCTTTCTTTTAGTTTAACCGAAGACCACGTGGGTTCGGCCCCCTTGATTATGTGGTGAAGCCTTTAACCTTGTATGTTCAGCCTAAGGGCATTTCGGTCATTTTGCTTCTATTTGGACCTGGTGGGCCCGCGAAGCGATGAATAGACGGGATTAGACTTAAAGAGTTGATTTCGATTGGAATACATCCATATTGACTTGAGTACAAGTCTGGACGAACCGTAGATTGCCGAGCGGTAAAAAATGGGGTGCTTGCAACAAACGCTTCACAAAAGTGTGTTTTCGTGCATGTCGCATCCCAATTTTTGACCAAGTCCTTTCAGCTCGGGAAAAGCATGGAACTCTGTCATTAGAACTCATCCTAGAAGGGCGAGTGCGACTAGATTTGAACTTGAAATTAGTTTGATTAAGGGCTTTTTAGAAAAATAGGAGTCACCACCTAACTTGATTAAGATGAGTTATATAACTATATGCAAAGGGGTCGTAAATTCATACAAAGCTTTAGGTTACACCACATAATCAAGGGGCTCCAAGGCCATACCATCTTAAAGTAGGCTAGTGTGAGATTCCCCTACACGGTGGCTCTCACCAACTTTTCTCTAGGCATGAACTAAGAGCCCTCTTGCTTCAAGCATAAAAGAAAGGGGGGTAGAAGATGGGGATTAAAATAGGGAATTGCCTAAGTAGGCTAGGAGGGAGAAGAGAGGAGTGGGGGAAGACAAAAATATAAAAGAAATACCACCTTTTATCTTTAACACACTTGCAATCTTCTATGGATGTTTTGACTTGAGCTAAGATGGCTTTAAGTGTGCTTGAGGGGCTGGAAGGAGGTATTCCATGGCATGGGAGGCTATGTAGGCAAAGTGTATGGGTGAGGGGGAGGTGGAATCTACCCTAAGTGATTGAAGTGTGAGAAGTACATAGGAATTCGAGGTTTTGAAGCGGTTTTTGCAGAGCTTTGCTATCAATTTCGATTATGAAATATGCAAAAGGGGAGCCTGTATTTATAGGCAATCCTAGAGAGGCTTGGCATATGTTGTACATGCGCCTAAGCAAACTTTTTCCCGGCGCATATAGCACATGCGCCAGTACTGTTCCATTGGCAGAATGCCACGTGGCACCCATTATACTGGCTAAATCTTGATGGTTGATCGAAGTTTGGTCGATCTAATTAAAATCTAGGCGCATGTAGCATACGCTTCGTCACCAGGAGTGTTCATTTAAACTTTGCCTTGATAATTTAGCCAACCGAGAAGGATTCAGAGGAATCAGTTGCATCCACGGTGTTCTCCTAGGGTTTTTGGTGAACTTCTAAGTTTTGAAAATTTTGAACGGTGTTTGGAAGTGTGAGATATCATCTTGGAAAGTGTGCATAAAATTGCATCTTTGCAGAGTATTTGTGATACACTCCGCGGGGGTTCAAAAGTAGCTATTTTTGCGCCACATGATCGTGGCCTTCGGGAAGTGATCTCTCCAATCGGACCGTACCGATGGAAAGTACTATAAAAATACTTTTGAGAATTTTCTAATTTACACATTTCTCAAGTCGTTTGATGGTGTGTTACAATCAAGGAATTGGAAAAAAAAGTCAATCTTAGTGAAGCGTCTATGAGACGCTCTAAGGGACTTCGGGGAGCTAATTATCCGATCGAGCCGTATCAATGGAAAGACTTATAAACGAGCTTTTGAGAATTCCCTGGTTTACGCATTTCTGAAGTCATTTGACTGTGCGTTATAACTAGGGAATTGGGAGAAAAGACAATTTTGGCAGGGCGTTTGTAGGATGCTTCAGGAAAATTTTATTGAGTCGGGGGTGTTTACTGTCATAAGGTCATTTTTAGGTTAAATAGGGGTGTATGACAAGATCTGCCGTCCAATATTCTAGGACCGGTGTTGTTTCGGGGCGCGTTTGGGTTGTTAGGGTCAAAATGGTCATTTTGACTGGGTTTGGTTGAAAATGATTGGGGATGGATTGTAGTGTTATGTTAAGCGTACCAGGTCATTCAGGGATGATCTCAGGAGAGTCTTTTGTTGTTCGGTGTGATTTTTGTAGTGCTAGGGCATTCAGGGGCAAAACGGTCATTTTGACTGAAGTTAGCAGAAATGCGATCGAAATTGGACCAAATGGTGCGTAGAGTATGCCTAAATACTTAGTAGCACTTTGGAAGGGTGGAATTATTATTTTGAGGGATTTTGAACTTTATCAAAATGTGCCTGGAGGCCTAAGGGGCAGGTTTGGTCATTTTTCACCAAGTCGGGCTAGCAAGCGTCGATGTTAACCTATGTGTTGGTTTCCAAGACCGCTCGGTCTCCAAAAACTACCTATGCAGTGCTAGTCCCTGAGATCACTCGGTCTTAGAGAGTTACCTATAAGGTGGTATTGGTTTCTGAGAACGCTTAGTCTTAGAAAACTACCTGTGATGGTGGTGTTGGTCTCCGAGAGCGCTTGGTCTTGGAGAACTACCAAATGACGGACATTCTAAATTGGCGAGCTAGAAGGCACCAAAAGTGAACCGTTTGAAATTTGATAAGGTGTTGGTCCTTGAGATCGCCCAATCTTAAGAAGCTACTTGGATGGCGTTTGTTTCTGAGACTGCCCGGTCTCCAAAAGCTGCCTGGAATGCTTAAGGGCATGATGGTGTTATGGCTTCAGTGGGACCTTGTGGGCCCGGGAAGCGACTGGTTGACTGGATTGGAGTTTGAAAGACCCGTCTTAGGCTTGCATGTGTTGTGATGTTTAAAAACTGAGTCTGGTTGGGTCGGAGATTGCCGAGTGGACAAAAATGGGGTGCTTACAGCTGCCCCTCTTTTTCTGTCTTTGCTTATCGAAGGTAGAAAAATAACAAAGTAAGAATCCCTTTTTGGTCGCGAGGCGATCGGAAGGATAATAACCTAGTAAGCTTGAAATGTTTCGGAGTCCTTATGGGTCGCTGGTTTGGAAAATTTTGAAATTTGAAAAGCTTTGTGTTTTGAAAATTTCGATTGGGATTTGGGTTGCCAATTCGATGAAGTTCGACTTAGAACACTTGATTTATGAAAGCTTGATTTTTGGCTTTTGAAAATCTCGAAAATGAATTTTGACTTGCGGAGGATTGAAAGTTGGTTTTGGCGGGAAGCTGAAGAGTTGGGCGCATATAGCACGTGCGCATGGCATTGGACCACCCTGGCGCATGTAGCACTAGTACGAATTTTCTTCTGGCGCATCTGCTACATGCACCAGGCCATGGGCTTTAAAACACAACAATTTTGCATTTCTCAGTGCGTGTTTTATATTTTGTGGGTGATTTGGGAGTTTCTCTGAAGGTTTTTAAAGGGATTTCGACCAGGGATCGCTAGGGGAGTGTCGGGAGATGTCGGGTACTCGCCGAAAGTCATCATCGTCGCCGGATTCTTGCTGGAAAACTTGTTTCTCACTGGAGAACCCAAAGGTTAGTTTTTTGAAACTTTGTCAATTTTGATGCATATGTTTTCATTTTTTGCAAATGATCAGTGCAAATATATGTTTTAGGACGTTTAGAACACAATGGGTGGATTGTTTTTGCAATTTGGTCAAAATGCGAGTGTGTTTAGGGTGATTTTGCGCATTTATGAAAATAGGTTTCCTGCAGGGTTGAGAGAATTGTTTCTATAGGCCCGGGTATTGTGCGTTTGTGTGTGATTTTTGTACTAGGGACCTTAGAAAAATTTGTAGGACAGCCATATGAAGTTTTGTAATTTTCTAAAAAATTTTGAAATTTTGAATCTTTAGAAATTACGAAAAATAGAAAAAATTAAGAAAAATTAGGGGATGTGTCCTGGTAAATGAGAAAAAATTGCAAGACACTTTCAGAAAATTGTAGGGATCTCTTTTAGTGTTTCAGAAATTTTTGGAAAATTTTTAGAAGTAAAAACGAGGTCAAAAAAGTTTGAAAACTGAAGAAGTGGTCTTTTAGAAATTGTGTTTAATCTTGTGCCATGTGCTACAGAGGATGGGATGGTTTTGGATTGATGTAATTGAAAGCTTGGGATGTCCTATGATTGTGTTTATGACTCGTTGAATTTTAGGATAGTGACTTTTTAAGGCGGAAACCTGCTGAAATTTTCAAAAGTGTTGAGCTTTTAGAAATTTGACAAACAATTATTTTTGAGGATTGAGCTTTTGTAGGAGAAAGCCTGGAGAAACCGAAGTTTCAGAAAGCTTTTAGGAGTAAGGTTTTTGAAGGAGAAAACTTGAAAAATCAATTTGAAGTTTTAGAGAAATCGTAGAAAATTTTGGAATGGGGCTTTTGAAGAAGAAAGCCCGGGAAACCGCTTTGAAATTTTGACATAAGACTTTTTTAAGAAAAAGCTTGAAAAACCGTTGAAAACTTTGAAATAGGGCTTTTGAGGAGAAAGTCCAAAAATTGCTAGAAAATCTTTGAAACAAGGCTTTTGAGGGGAAAGCCCGAGAAACTGGTTTGAAATTTAGAAACAAACTTTTTGAGGACAAAGCTTGGAAAACCATTGAAAAATTTGAAATAGGGCTTTTGAAGGGGAAAGTCCGGGAACCGCTTTGAAAATTAGAAACAGAATTTTTGAGGAAAAAGCTCAAAAAACCGTTGAAAACTTTGAAACAGGGCTTTTAAGTGGGAAAGCCCAAGAAACCAATTTGAAATTTTGACATGAGACTTGTCGCGCTTCGATTTTTGAGTCCAAGGTCCTTTCGACTTGGAGACAAAAACCATGAAACTTTGTCACTAGAACTCGTCCTCCTAGATGGATAAGTGCGACTAGATTTGAATTGAAGATTGGTTTGATTAAGGGCTTTGTAGAAAAATAGGAGTCGCCACCTAACTTGATTAAGGTGAGTTAGGGCACCTAAAACTAAGTGTTAATCCAAAAATTAAACCTAGGGTTTTTGGAAAAGACTTTTGAAAACTCTCTCAAGAGAGGGTTATTAAGAAAATAGGTTGTTTGGCAACCTTTGGAAAGATTTAAACCCTTTTAAAAATAACTCCATTTTGGTCCTTCGAAAACAGAAATCTATGGCCCAGGGATTAGTTACGTGTAGGGAAGATATCCTAAGATCATCACCCTACCCCGCCCTTTCGGTACCTACATGTCTAATCACCCTTTTGTTCACTTACTAGAATAACCGATTACCATTGTCCATTTAATATCCACCTTAGAATTTAAAAAAAAAAAGTTTAGTGATCACTTTTCAGATGAATGATGCATGACGCAAATGTTTGAAAACATGGGAGTTCGAAAGGGTTTGAGATGGAAACTTTCAATTGATAAAAAATTTTGAAAAAGGGACTGGAGTTAAAGTTCAAGTTATGACCGCACCATTTTAGGTTGCCTACGTATCTCATTTGATGAGAATAAGGTCTTTCATAGTTCGGGCAAGAGCCCGATGGAAAATAGGTGCATTAAGGCCTTTGAAAAGTTTTGAAGACACTTTGAGGTCTTTGGAAGAAGAGGACTTGGGAGTTTTGATTTGAAATCGGGTAGTGGAGTGTTTTGAAATAGAACTTTGGGTCCTTTGAATAAGGGTTTTGAAATGAATTAGAATAACTCAAGGGGGTTTTGGAAATGGTTTGAGATAACTCAAGGGAGTTTTGAAAATGTCTTGAAGTCTTGTTTGAAAACTTAGGAGGTAAGACTTTGGAATGTTAAAAAGTTTTCGAATGTGGTTTTTGAATACGCCTAGGACTTTGGAATTCTAATATGGACAACTTTGGAAGTTGTTCTTGATATATCACCTTCCCTTGGAATCCCTAACCACGAGAAGGATAGGGACGCCTTAGGGTTATGAATTCTTGAAAGCATTGTTGGAAATATTTTGAAGATGGAGTGTAGGGATATTTGAAAAGGTTATGGAGTTGGTTTTGTGAAATCTCAAGAGAGTAGGAGATTTTTGAAAAAAGAGGTGTGAGAATGGTTTTAAATAGGGAGAACCTTTAAAAGAGGTCCATGAGTTGGAATCTTGAAGTACACTAACCTAAGTTGGTTTGGCTCGAGGTTAGGAGTGATCTAAGGTTAACTAACTTGGGTTAGGTTTACCTAGGGTTAATTAACTTGGGTTTGGTTAACCTAGGGTTAGACAACTAGGGTCGAGTTAACCTAGGGTTGGATAACTAGGGTCAAGTTAACCTAGGGTTGGACAACTAGGGTCAAGTTAACCTAGGGTTGGATAATTAGGGTCAAGTTAACCTAGAGTTGGACAACTAGGATCAAGTTAACCTAGAGTTGAATTGAAAAATGGTTTTGAAAGGTGGTTTTATGCACTTTTGGAAAGGGTTTTGGAAAACAACTTATGTTATGCAAAGGACTTTGGTTGACAACCTTTTTGAAGATCATTTCCATGAAAGTTTGGTTCTAGCCAAGAGTATGGTTTATATGGTTGATGTTTGGAGACTATTCCAAAGAAGGTTTCCTTATGACCATTATGACCATTATCTTGACAAGAGTATGGAGTTCAAGAATCAATATGAAGATGACAACCTTTGAAATACTATTTTTAATGCAAAGATGGAGAGAAAGAATTTTTTAAATCCATTTTTGAGAAGGAGATTTTGAAAACCATTTTTAAAGGAAATCATTCCGACAAGTTAGGGTTCCCATGGCCAATGTGTAGGGAGACCAGTCAAGAGAGAGCTCCATGGGGTCATTCCAACCACTAATCTTGAGAGAATGGAAACCTTAGAAATCAAGGAGTTTGAAAACCATTTGTGTGCAAGAGATGAAAGAAAAAGGAACCATTCTAATAATTTAGGGCTCCTATGGCCAATGTAAAAGGGAGACCACTTCAAGAGAAGGTTCCATGAGGCCATTCCAACCACTAAACTTGAGAGAATAGAAACCTTAGGAATTAGTTGGAAAACCATTTTTTGTGCAAGTTGGAATGCAATGATGCAAAGAGTGTGAGTTGAGGGTTAGTGGGGGATTTTCTAAGACATGACTTCTACGATCTCATACTAAACTTCAAGGACCCAACTCTTGAAACCATTTTGAAAATAACACAGAGCTTGAAAGTGGCATAAAAATAAGATGATGCAACTTGTTAGAACATGGTTATAAACATAGAAATGAAGCCAAGCACACAAACATGATCAAGATAGCAAAATGCAAGGGGTCATGAATACATACAAGGCTTTAGGCTACACTACATAATCAAGGGGCTCTTAGGCCATACCATCTTAAAGTAGGTTAGTGAGAGATCCCTGTACACGGTGGCTCCCACTAGCTTTCCTCTAGGCATGAACCAAGAGTCATCTTGGTTCAAGCATGCAAGAAAGGGGGGTTGAAGATGGGGGTTAAAATAGAGAATAGCCTAAGTAGGTTAGGAGGGAGAAGTGAAGAGTGGGGGAAGACAAAAATGTAAAAGAGATACCATCTTTTGCCTTCAACACACTTGTAGTCTTCAATGGATGCCTTGACTTGAACTTGAATGACTTCAAGAAGGCTTGACTGGCTGGAAGGGAGTGTGTAATGGTGTATAAGGCTATGTAAGTGAAGTGTGTAGGCTTGAGGGAGGTGGAATCTAGCCTAAGTGTTGGAGAAGTGGAATCTATATGGAGATTCGAGATTCTGGAGCAATTTCACCAGAGCTTCGCATCAATTTTGGGTGTTTGAATATAGAAAGGGGGAGGCTGGTATTTATAGGCAAAGATTTTGGGCACTGGCGTATGTAGGACATGCGGCTGTGTAAAATTTACATAGGCGCATGTGCTACATGCGCTGGTACTATTCTAGTGCAGAATGCCACGTGGCACCCATTGTATTGGCTAAATCTCGACGGTTGATCGAAATCTAGTCAATCTGATCAAAATCAGGACGCATGTAGCATGCGCTCCGTACCGGGAGTGTTCGTTAAAACTTTGTCTCGATAATTAAGCCAACCAGGAAGGTTTTGGGAGAATAGGTTGCACCCACGATGCTCTCCTAGGGTTTCTCGCGAACTTTCATGTTTTCGAGGAGCTAGAATGATGTTCGGAAGTGTGGGATATGGTCTTGGAAAATGTGCATAAAATGGCATCTCTGAGGAGCGTCTGTGATACGCTCCGTGGGGATTCGAAAGTAGTTGTTTTCGTGTCTTGTGATCAAGGCCTTTGGGAAGCGATCTCTTCGACCGGACCATACCGATGGAGAGTACTCTGAAAATATTTTTGGGAATTCCCTGATTTACGCATTTCTCAAGTCGTTTAATGGTGCGTTGCAATGATGGAATCGGAGAAAAAGTCAACCTTGGCAGAGTGTCTGCGGGACGCTCCAGGGGTTATTGAAAGTGGCATTGTTCGAGCCATATGATGGGGGCTTCAAGAAGCGATCTATTCGATCGATTCGTATCGATGGAAAGATCTGTGAACGAGCTTTCGGGAATTCCCTGGTTTGCGCATTTCTCAAGTCATTTGATGGTGCGTTATAACTAGGGAATCGAGGGAAAATGCAATTTTGGTGGAGCATTTGTGAGATGTTCTAGAGAACTTTTGTCCAGTCGTGAGTGTTTAGCATCGTGAGGTCTTCCTTTGGTTAGACAGGGGTGTGTGACAAGACTCGGCGTTCCGTAACCTAGGACTGGTGTTGTTTTGGGACGCGTTCGGGTAGTCAGGGGCAAAATGGTCATTTTGATCGAGTTTGGTTTGGAAATGGTTTGGAATGGATTAGAGCGTCATGGTAAGCGTGCCAGGTCGTTCAAAGACGATCTCGGGAGGGTCTTGTACAGTTCGTTGGGATCTATGCGGTGTCGGGGTGTTTAGGGGTAAAATGGTCATTTCGACTAGGGTCAGCCGAAATGGGACCGGAATTGGAATGGATGGCGTGTAGAGTACACCTATTCATTTAATATCAACTTGTCATGGTAGACTTACCGATTTGAGTGATTTTGAACTTTTCCAAAACGTGCCTGGAAGCCCAAGGGGCAAGTTTGGTCATTTTTCATCGAGTCGGGTTAGCAAGCACCAGTGTTGACCTAGGTGTTGGTTCCCAAGACCGCTCGGTCTCGAAAAACTACCTGTGTGGTGTTGGTTTATGAGACCACCCGGTCTTAGAGAGCTACCTATAGGGTGGTGTTGGTTCTTGGGAATGCCTGGTCCCAAAAAACTACCTGTGAGGGTGGTGTTAGTTTCTGAGAACGCCTGGTCTCGGAGAACTATTGAATGACAGACATTCTACATTGGCAGGCTAGCAGGCGCTAGAAGTGAACCGTTTGGAATTTGATGAGGTGTTGGTCCCCGAGATCGCTCGATCTCGGGAAGCTACCTGGATGGCTTTGGTTTCCGAGATCGTTCGGTCCCGGAAAGCTGCCTGGAATGATGTTCATGGCTTCATTTGGGCTCGGTGGGCTTGGGAAGCATCTAGTTGACTGGATTCGAGTTTAAAAGGCTTGTCTCGAGCTTACATGCATTGTGATTGTTCGAGAATTAGATCCGGTTGGGCTAGAAATTACCGAGCTGGCAAAAATAGGGTGCTTACAAGATTTTTTGGGAAAAAAGCTTGGAAAACTGTTGAAAACTTTGAAATAGGGCTTTTGAGGAGAAAGCCCAAAACCTAGTAGAAAATCTTTGAAACAGGGCTTTTGAGGAGAAAGCCTACGAAAACGGTTTGAAATTTAGAAACAAACTTTTTGAGGAGAAAGCTTGGAAAACCATTGAAAACTTGGAGATAGGGCTTTTGATGGGGAAACCCCAGGAAACTACTTTTAAAATTAGGAATAGGTTTTTTGAGGAAAAAGTTAGGAAAACTGTCGGAAACTTTTAAATAGGGCTTTTAAGGGGGAAAGTCCGAGAAACTAGCTTGAAAATTTGACATGAGAGTTTTTGAGAAAAAAGCTTGGAAAACCTTTGAAAACTTTGAAACTGGGCCTTTAAGGGGGAAAGTCTGAGAAACCAGTTTGAAATTTTGATAAGAGACTTTTTAAGGAAAAAGCTTGGAAAACCGTTGAAAACTTTGAAATATGGCTTTTGAGGAGAAAGCCTAAAACCTATTAGAAAATCTTTGAAACAGGGCTTTTGAGGAGAAAGTCTGGAAAACCAGTTTGAAATTTAGAAAGAAATGGATTGGACCTTAGTCCCCCTTTTTTTCTTCTTCTTCTTCTTTCCTTTCCCTTCTTTTTTTTACTTCCTTTTTTACTTTTCTTCTTTTTTTCTTTTTCCTTCGTTCTCTTCTTCTCTTTTATCTTTTTTTTTTTTTTGACATATTTATCTTTTAACTTTTAATACACATTTGGTGGCTGATCAATTTTTTGCATGTCATTCCTTTTTCAGGATATCGGAGGCAGGTGGTGATGGTTCTGACAGGAGGTCCCACGGGAAGGCGCCGTGGATCGAGCTAAGGGAGGGCAGCTGCAATAGGGGCAGTTCAGCCCGGAGTGGCTGCGCTGCATGGGACAGTCTTATGCTACTTTGGGTGTGAGAGCTGAGGAGGGTGCTACCATCATGCCTCGACTCCGCACTTGGTATGATAGTTATACTGAGGAGGAGCGGCGGATCTTTTGTAGGGCTTTCCAGTATCTGGGATCACTTCTCTCTGTGCAGCTGGTACCGGGCTTGGTTGAGGCCTCTGTTGCCTTTTGGTGCCCTGAGCAATCCGTTTTCAATCAGAGTGGACTTTAATAGGGTTGTAATGTAGGCCATGATTTTGGGGTTTTGCAAGAAAGGGTAAAGGCTCGAATCTATTGTTTCTACTGGGTTTCTTTGTAACCTAGGATCACCTTTAAATTTTCTTCTTGCTTTTACTATATACTTCTTAGGGTGAAAACGCCTCCTTTCTTTCGACCTTTCTATATGACTCACTTCTCTTTCTGCCCTTTTATTATGCTTTTCAAGAATGCTTAATCATGATTTTTTTTTTGTTTTTGGCCTCTTGCCCCTTGGCAACTCTTTTCTTTTGCTGTTTTTTCCTTTTATCTCTTTTCTTTCCAAACCATTCTATAGCCCTTTTTTGCCTTAGACTTCTTCCTTAGTAGTTCAATCTAACCCAATGTGGGCGGTGATCCCTAAGTTAGGGTTTTCTTGAAAAAGATAAATGGCTCAACAAGTTTGGCAAGGGGTTGCTTTTGACTGTATGGGAGAGGAAATGAGAGCCTTTCTTCACTTTGAACCGGATTGCTTGATCTATAAAGCCTCTTGCGCTGCCCCAACATGATAGAAGATGGATACCATTCCTAGAGTTCTCAACTATTATTTGCCCCACTGTGGGGGGACGGTCTTGGATCGGGGTTGATAAAGAAAATTTTTGCTTTCCGCAAGACACTAGGGGTTAAGCAAAGGGAATATAAGAATTTATTTATTTATTTACTTATTTTTATTTATATGTGGGGAAGTGAAACATGGCTCCTCTTCATTTTGATAAATTGACCACACATTGCTTAGCTTCAGTGTCTTGCAAGTGTTGTCTTTAGGTAGTTTCCTCACTCATCCTTGTCCTCTCTCTCTTTGGAAAGCTGATCATTTGGCGAGTGGTTAACTCATGCTATCATCCCTTCAAGTAAGATCATTCCATAAGATAAACCATGCCCCTTGTGTAGAAAGTAGTTATCATTCACAAGAGAAAAGAAGGCAACAATAATGAATAAAAAGACTTAATCATTTTATCTTATCAATGAAAAGCATATAGTTCTATTTTAAAGAAGCAAAAATGCAGATATTAATTTAAGGACAAAAATATAAAAGGGATAGAAAGAGGGTGGGTGAAAACACTCCACTCTTATGTAAGCACCCCATTTTTGACCGCTCGGCAATCTACACTCCGTTCAGACTTGTACTCAAGTCAATATGGACGTATTCCAATCGAAATCAACTCTATAAGTCTAATCCCGTCAATTTATCGCTTCGCGAGCCCCACCAGGCCCAAATAGAGGCAAAATGACCAAAATGCCCTTAGGGGCATTGTCCTTTCCAATTCCAATTCTAATCCCTCTCTCGAGACAGTTTATTCCTCGAGACGGTAAATCTACTCTAATTAGGCACGTTTTTCCGAAAATGATAAGACCCTTTTCCAATTCCTTTCCAATTCCAGTTCTAATCTCTCTCTCGAGAAAGTTTATTCCTCGAGACGGTAAATCTACTCCAATCAGGCACGTCTTTCCGAAGACGATAAGACCTCTTTCTAATTCCTTTCCAATTCTAATTCCAATCCCTCTCTCGAGACAGTTTATTCCTCGAGACGGTAAATCTACTCTAATTGGGCACGTCTTTCCGAAGACGATAATACCCCTTTCCAATTCCAATTCCTCTCTCGAGACAGTTGATTCCTCGAGACGGTAAATCTATTCCCAATCAGGCACGTCTTTCCGAAGACGATAAGACCCCTTTCCAATTGCAATCCCTCTCTCGAGACAGTTTATTCCTCGAGACGGTTGTAAGCACCCCATTTTTGCCAGCTCGGCAATCTCCAAGCTGACCAAGCTCACTTTCACACATCACATGCATATTTAGACTCTAAGCCTGCCTTTTTAACTTGAATTTAGTCCACCAGTCGCTTCTCGGGCCCGTAGGGCCCACTTAAAGCTAAATGACCGTTTTGTCCCTAGGCATTCGAACGCCCTGGGAACCACACCAGCTCTGGGTATCAAACCGGTAACCCTCTGAGATTACTTCTTATAGTATTCTCAACCTTCCTTTACCTTTCTGGATTATTCCGAGTCAGTTCCGGCCAACCCGATACAAAATGACTGTTTTGCCCCTGGTGGGCCGGTTACCTCTTTTGACCACGCCGGCTCTGGGTATCAAACCGGCAACCTCTGGGAACATTCTGAATAATGTTTCCAGATCCCAAGTCTTCTTCCGGGAAAGTCCGAGTCTGTCCCGACAGTTTCTCGGTTCGATTGACCATTTTGCCCCTAAAGGCCCGGTCAACCTTTCTGACCCATCTTATCCTCATTTCTCAAGTCAAATACCTCCAGGACACTATTTTAAGTGTTTCTACTTTTTTCCAGCATTCCGGGTCATTCTCGACTCCTTTAAATCATTCCTGGACTTTCCAGAGTCACTCCTAATGAAGCTAGGCTAAAAATTGCATGGTAGTAACTAGTACAGGCGCCCAAATCTAGTCAAAGATAAGTTACTTGCCGACCTTAAATATTTCCTCAATGGCTGGCACCACTCCTAGTGGCGCCAGTGTAAATTTTGGCCTAGCGGCACTGTAATAGGCGCTAGTGTTGTCCAACCTCTATAAATACAGAGCCTCTTCCAACGTGAAAAGGATCTGTCAACTCAGTCTAAAAATCATATAATTCGATATACAGAGCTCGAACACTCCCTAAACCCTAGCCTCCTTAGGTTTTCCAAACCCTAGCCTCATATACACTCCTATACATCCCTATACACTCATACACTAGCCTTGAACCCTCCTTCGAAGACTTGAAGAATTGCAATATGAAGTTTGAAGCTTGAAGGTGGCTCTTGAAGATTGAAGATGAAGATCAAGACGAAGACTGAAGAAAGCAAGGCGCGCAAAATAAACAAGATACAAGGTAGGTTCTCCATTTAAATTTTCGCAAATCCCCCCTCTCTCTTCTCTCTTCTAACCCACTTGGGTTTTCTCTATTTTAATCCCCCATCTCTTTCCCCTCCTTTCTTTGCATGCTTGAAATAAGGGGATTCCCGGTCCATATGTAGGATTGGGCTATTGGAGAGTCACCGTGTTGGGGGCTTTCTTCTAGTCTAACCAGAGACCACGTGGGTCTGGCCCCTTTGATTATGTGGTGAAGCATTAACCGTGTATGTTCACGACCCCAAAATTGCATTGTGCATATCATGGTCTTGCATCTTCCAAAAGTCATTTTCGAAGTTGTTTTCAAAATTGCATCAAAATTCTCTTTTTCAAAATCACAATCCTAGGGTGATTCTAGCCTTTCCATGGCCAGGACTGCTTTAGGAAAGTGTTACATTAAAAGCGACCAATATGGTCCATATTTTCAAATATTGTTGTTTTCAAAACCGCTTTCTTAAAGTGGTTCTAGCCCTCTTATGGCTAGAATAGCTTTAGGAAAGTGAGACGTTTTCATACTTTCCAAAAAACTCTCTCTTCAAAATTCCTTCCTAAAAATCTTCTTTTTCAACATACTTCCCAAAAACTCTTCTTTTCAAAATTGTTTTCTAAAAACTCCTTTCAAAACTTTCCTTTTTCAATTTCTTTCCAAAATGTTCTCCCCAAAATCCACTTTTCAAAAATGCTCCCTAAAAATCTTTCTAAAAACTCTCTTCCCAAAATCTCCCTTCTAGAAATTCCCCCCTAGGATTCCCTTCTAGAAAACCTTCGTTTCCAAAAAAGCATTTTCCAAAAATCCTTTTTCCTTAGAGCCCAAGTCAAGCCCTAGAACCCACAATTAGGAAACCCTAATTTTCTTTCCAAAAACATGATTTTCAAACTTTGCCCCAAACTTAGGTTTCCAAAACCTCTTGTTTTTACATCCAAACTATACATGTTTCCAAAACCTGTTTTTTACGTCGAAACTATAGTTTTCCAAATCTAGAGTTTCTAGAACCTCCCTTTCCAAATCCTGGCCAAATCCTACATTTTCTTTAGGAAACCAAATCCAATCTTCTCGTTTAGGAAACTAGATCCAATCCTTCGTTTTTGAAAACAAAATCAAACCTTCCCTTTTAGAAACAAAATTCAATCCCTTCCTAATCCAAATCTTTCCTAATTCAAATCCTTCCTAAACTTTCACTTTCCTAAATCTTAAGTTTCCAAAACTTGAACATAAAAATCTTTCCTAAATTTTAAAACTCAACTTTCAAATCTTTCCTAATTCAATCCTTTCCTAATTCTACCTTCTTTTCAAATCTTAACTTTTCTTTTTCAAACTTTTCCTAAACTCAAACCTTTCCTAATATCAAGATATTCTAAAACTCTAAAACTTTCTAAATCCTAAACTTTCCAAATTTCAAATCTTTCTAAATCCAAAGCTTTCTAAACTCAAAACTTTCTTATTTTCAAAACTTCCTTGTTTTCTAAACTTTCCCACTTTCAAAACTTCCCTTTTTCAAAACATTCCAAAATTCAAAACTTTTTTAACTTGAAGCTTTCTAAATTCTAAGCCTTTCTTAAACTAAATTTTTTCTAATTCAAAACTTTTCTAAATTCAATACTTTCCTATTTCAAAACTTTCCTAAAATGAAAACTTTCCAAATTCAAAACTTTCCTAAGTTGAAACTTTTCTAATTCAAAGTTTTTCTAATTTCGAAACTTTTTTAATTTGGAAACTTCCCTAAGTTGAAATTTTCTTAATTCCAAAATTTTCCAAAAATGAAACTTTCCTAATTCGAAACTTTCCTAAATTGGACCTTTCCTAATTTAAACATTTCCTAAATCTAATCTTTCCTTAATCCTCAAGTCTTTCCTAAATCCTATCTTTCCTAAGTCTAGGTTTCCTAAACCTTCGTCTTTCCAAAACAAGTCTAAATCTTTCTTCCAAGTTCTATCTTTTCAAATCAAAATTCAACCTTCTCAATTTCAAAATTCTAAATTCCAATCTTCAATATTCTATTCTAAGTTCAATCTCTCAATCTTCCAATTCAATTTCCAATTCAATCTCCTTCTTCAAATCAACTCTTCTCTTTTCAATCGGACTCTTGTTCGAACTACGACTGACCTGATTCCTCCAAAAGGATACGTAGGCAACCCTCATGGGTGCGGTCTCCACATTTTTCAAATCTCAAATTCCACAATCTTTTCAAATTTCCCATCAATTTTCAAATTTTCAATTTCAAATCTCTATTTTCAATTCCCAAAATCTTCTTTCCAAATTCAAACTTCTATCTTTTCCTTTTCAAATCAAATCAAATCTCTTTTCAAATCTATTTCTAAATCAACTCTTTTCTTGCACTTGCATATCATGCATCATGTTAGTTTCTTTCCAAACATTGTTTTTCAAAGTGGATAGGATTGAACAATAGTTAGTTAAAGACTCTCATAGGTGAATCTAGGGTAGATTGACATGTAGGTACCGGAAGGACGGGGTAGGGTGATGGCTTAGTGCATCTTCCCTACACGTAACCAACCTCCGAACCTAGATTGTTGTTTTCAAAGACCAAAAAGGAGTTATTTTTTCAAAAAGGGCTAAATGTTTTTCAAAGGTTGCCAAACAACCTGTTTTCCTAAAAACCCTCTTGAGGAGATATTTTCAAAATCATTTTTCAAAAACCCTAAGTGTAGTCTTCGGATTATTCTTAGTTTTTAGGTGTCCTAACTCACCTTAATTAAGTTAGGTGGCGACTCCGAATTTTTTCCAAAAGCCCTTTATTCAAACTTATTTTCAATTCAAACCTAGTTGCACTCATTCTTCTAGGAGGGTGAGTTCTAACGAGAGAGTACAGTATTTTTTCCGCTTGTGTGAGTATTCCTCGAGTGCGAAAAATTTGGACGCGACAACGGTCCGGTGCATTTTTCAAAGAAAATCTCTTCGGAGCGGTAAGTCCCTTTAAACCTGTCGACCAGGACGAGACCCCAAGTCTCCTAGATGGTAGAACGGCCCACCTTTGGTACCTACTAGGCCGCCAATGCAGAAATGTCCATTTAGGCAAGCTTTTTGAGAAAGTTGATTTTCAGATGCTAAGTCCCTTTAGTAGCTTCCCGAGATCAGGCAGTATTGAGAATGATCGCGAACCGTTAGAGTAGCGAAAATACTCGCAAACATGTTGATATAGGGAATTGCCAACAAACCCCTGTATCACGCAATCGCTGTTAGAGTGGCGGAAACACTCAAAACCCAGGTCAACACCAGTGCCTGCTAGCCCATTTCGGTGAAAAATGACCAAACTGCCATTTGGGCCTTTTTCGGCACGTTTCTCGAGAACACATTTGAGTCTTCAGAACGGTAAGTCCAACCTTCCAAGATTGTCTTAAAATTGATCCGGCACGATTAGGTGCATTCTAGTCAGTTTCGGGCCAATTCCGAGACTTTCCGGTCAAGATGACCATTTCGCCCCTAGGCATCCGAATGCCCCAGGAACCACACCGGCTCTAGATATCAAACCAGTAACCTCCTGTGAATACTTCTTATAGTATTCTCGACCTTCTTCTATCTTTTCGGATCATTCCGAGTCAGTTTCGGCAAACCCGGTACAAAATGACCGTTTTGCCCCTGGTGGGCCGGTCTCCTTTTCTGACCACAGTGGCTCTGGGTATCAAACCAATAACCTCCCGAGAATACTTCTTATAGTATTCCTGACCTTCCTCTATCTTTTCGGATCATTCCGAGTCAGTTCCGACAAATCTGATACAAAATGACCGTTTTACCCCTGGTCAGCCGGTCACCTTTTCCGACCACACCGGCTTTGGGTATCAAATTGGCAACCTTTGGGAACATTCTGAATAATGTTTCCAAATCTCGAGTCTTCTTCCGGGACAGTCCGAGTCCATACCAGCAGCTTCTCGATCCGATTGACCGTTTTGCCCCTAAAGACTCGGTCAATCCTTCCGACGCATCTTATCCTCATTTTTCAAGTCAAATACCTTCGGGACACTATTCTAAGTGTTCCTGCTTTATTCTGGCCTTCCGAGTCATTCCCGGCCTCTTCAAATCATTTTCGGACTTTCCGGAGTCATTCCTAGTGAAGTCAGGCTAAAAATTGCATGGTAGTCATTAGTACAGGCGCCCAAATCTAGTCAAAGTTACGTTGCTTGCCAACCTTAATAGTTTCCTAATTGGCTGGCGCCACTGGTAGTGGCGCTAGAAGGATTTTTGGCTTGGTGCCACTCCAACAAGCGCCAGGTCTATCCCATCTCTATAAATACAGAGCCTCTTCCAGCATGAAAGGGGTCCGCAAACTCAGTCTAAAAATCCTAAAATTCGATATACAGAGCTCGCACACTCCCAAAACCCTAGCTTCCCTAGGTTTTCCAAACCCTAGCCACCATATACAAACCCTAAGCCTTATATACACTTATACACACCCTACACACATATACACGGGCCTCCAACCCTCCATTGAATACTTGAATTGCTGCAATTACGAAGATTTGAAGACTGAAGATAAGCCCTTGAACATCAAGACTGAAGTGAAGTGAAGATCGAAGAAAAGCAAGGCGCGCAAAATAAACAAGACACAAGGTAGGTTTTCTATTTAAATTTTTGCACTTCCCCCTTCTCTCTTCTCTCTCCTAACCCACTTGGATTTTCTCTATTTTAATCCCCTATCTCTTTCCCCCCCTTTCTTTGCATGCTTGAAACAAGGGGACTCCCGGTTCATGTGTAGGATTAAACTATTGGAGGGTCACCATGTCGGGGGCTTTCCTTTAGGCTAACCGGAGACCACGTGGGTTCGGCCCCCTTGATTATGTGGTGAAGCCTTAACCTTGTATGTTCACGACCCCAAACTTGCATTGTGCATATCATGATCTTGCATCTTCCAAAAATTGTTTTGAAACTCGTTTTCAAAGTTTGCATTAAACTTGTTTTCAAAATTGCATCAAAATCTTTTTTTTCAAAACTTGTTTTCAAAATCACAATCCTAGGGTGATTCTAGCCTTTCCATGGCTAGGGTTGCTTTAGGAAAGTGTTACATTTAAAGAAGACCAATATGGTCTATATTTTCGACTCCTTGTTTTCAAAACCACTTTCTTAAAGTGGTTCTAGCCTTCTTATGGTTATAATCGTTTTAGGAAAGTGAGACATTTTTATACCATCTAAAAACTCTCTTCCTAAAAATCTCTTTTTTAACATACTTTCCTAAAACTCTTCTTTCCAAAATGGTTTTTCTAAAAACTCCATCCAAAAATCTATTTTCCAAAACTTCTCTTTTCAAACTCCTTTTCAAAAACTCCCTCCAAAAATCTATTTTTCAAAACTTTTCTTTTCAAACTTCTTTCCAAAACACTCTCATCAAAATTCACTTTCCTAAAAACTATCTCCAACAATCTCCTTCTAAAAATCTTTCTAAAAAACTCTTTTTCCAAAATCTTCCCTTTAGAAACTCCTCTCTAGGATTTCCTTCCAAAAACTTGTTTCCAAAAACACACTTTCCAAAAACTCTTTCCTTAGAGCCCAAGTCAAGCCCTAGAGCTAACAATTAGGAAACCCTAATTTTCTTCCCAAAAACATGGTTTTCAAATTTGCCTTAAAACCTAGGTTTCCAAAACCCCATATTTTCTACATCAAAATTACATATTTCCAAAACCTCCTTTCTACGTCCAAACTATAGTCTTCCCAAATCTAGGGTTTCTAAAACTTCGCTTCCCAAATCCATGCCAAATCAAATCTTCCCTTTAGGAAACCAAATCCAATCTTTCCGTTTAGGAAATTAGATCCAATCCTCCGTTTTTGGAAACAAAATCAAATACTTCTTCTTAGAAACAAAATCCAATCCCTTTTTAATTCAACTCTTTCCTAACTCAACTCCTTCCTAATCTCCTACTTTCCTAAATCTTAAGTTTCTAATACTCGCAACATAAAAATCTTTCCTAAATTCTAAAATTCAATTTTCAAACCTTTCCTAATTCAACATTTTCCTAATTCTATCTCTTTCCAAATCTTAATTTTTCAAATCTAAGTTTTCAAATCTTTCCTAAACTCAACCTTTCCTAATCTCAAGATTTTCTAAAACTAAAACTCTAAAACTTTCTAAATCTTAAACTTTCTAAATTTCAAATCTTTCTAAATCCAAAGCTTTCTAAACTAAAAACTTTCTTAATTCAAACTATCTTAAGTTGAAACTTTCTTAATTCAAAACTTTTCTAAATCTTTCCTAATTTAAAATCTTTCTATAATTCTAAGCTTTTCAAATTCAAAACTTTCTTCAGTTGAAACTTTCCAAATTCTAAACCTTTCTTAAACAAAACTTGTCCTAATTCAAAACATTTCTAAATTCAACACTTTCCTATTGCAAAACCTTTTCAAAGTTGAAACTTTCTTAATTCAAAACTTTCCTAAGTTGAAACTTTCCTAAGTTGAAACATTTCTAATTTGAAACTTTTCTGAATTAAAACTTTCCTAAAACGAAACTTTCCTAGAATGACACTTTCCTAATTTGAACCTTTCCTAATTCGAAGATTTTCTAAATCCAATCTTTCTCTAATCTTCCAAGTCCAACATTCGAGTTAAATCTTTCTTAAACCTCTAGTCTGTCCTAAGTCTAGGTTTCCTAAATCTCAATATTTCCAAAAGTAGTCCAAATTTTTCCTCAAAGTTCTATCTTTCCAAATCAAAGTTCAATATTTTCAATTCCAAATTCCAAATTCCAATCCTTTATTTTAAATTCAAATCAAATCCAAATTCCAATTCAACTCCTTTTTCAAATCAAATCTTCTATTTTCCATCGGACTCTTGTCCGAACTACAACTGACTTGATTCCCCCAAAAGGATACGTAGGCAACCCTCATGGGTGTGGTCTCCACATTTTTCAAATTCCAAATTCTACAACATTTTTCAAATTTCCAATTCCACAACCTCTTTCAAATCTCCAATTCTACAATCTTCTTCAATCTCCAATTCCATGTCTATTTCAAGTTTCTAATTTCAAAAATCTATTTTCAAATCTCTATTTTAAATTTCCAAAACTTTTCAATTTCAAATCTATCCCTTTCAAATCTCCATTCTAAAATCAAATCAAATTCTTCTTTTCAAATCTATTTCCAAATCAAGTTTCCTTTCTTACATTTGCATATCATGCATCATGTTAATTTCTTTTAAAAAAGTCCTTTTTAAAAGTGGATAGGATTTCATTGGTTAGTTGAAGACTCTCATAGGTGAATCTATGGTAGATTGACATGTAGGTACCGAAAGGGTGGGGTAGGGTGATGGTTTAGTGTGTCTTCCCTATACGTAACCAACCTCCGAACCTAGATCACTGATTTCAAAGACCATAAATGGAGTTATTTTTCAAAAAAGGGCTAAATATTTTCCAAAGGTTGCCAAACAACCTGTTTTTTTTTTTAAAAACCTTCTCTTGAGGAGATATTTTCGAAATCCTTTTCCAAAAACCCTAAAGTGTAGTCTTCGGATTATTCTTAGTTTTTAGGTGACCTAACTCACCTTAATCAAGTTAGGTGGCGACTCCAAATATTTTCTAAAAGTCCTTTATTTAAATCTATTTTCAATTCCAACCTAGTCGCACTCATTCTTCTAGGAGGGTGAGTTCTAACGAGAGAGTACAACGTTTTTCCCCCTTGTGTGTATATTTCTCGAGTGTGAAAAATCTGGGCCTGACATCTTGTACGCTTTTGATGGAAACCCATTTCAATACGGCCTTGGGACAATGCCCACGTCTTCGATACTCCACTCGTGATTCGGGTCCTTGGCCAGGGCAGGAAAGGCAAAGGCTTCTTCTAGAGCTCTGGACATGTTGGCAGTGGTGGTGCAGTTGGTAGCTTTATTGACCATCTTGCCTTCATTTGTTTGCTCCAGAGTTTCTCTAACAAACCAGTTGGGTAGCTCGTCTTCTTCCAGCTTGATAGATCGAGCCCGGGGTTTTCCACTCTGGCGTCTAGTTGTGGCTCGGTGTTCCTCAGGAGTACACAATGGGGCATTCTTATCACTGAGTTTGGATAGCTCCTGGTCAATCTTCTTCACAAATTCATATACGAGTTCGTCTTCGGGGACTGGCATTTTATCGGGGTTAGACCGTAACCAGGCATGACACTGCTCCATATCTTCGCATTCCATTTCCTCCCCACCCATGTAATATATCTCTTGGCATACAGCAAAACAAACCTTGTTGTTACCAAACTTTGTAATGACATTGACAGTGGGATCCGATGGAGGGCTTGCAGTGATATTCGAGCAAGGATTCGCTGGTCGTAAGCTGATGATCTCGTTGTCTATTAGGTCTTAAATCTTATATTTGAGGGTTGTCGTGCCTAGATTTTTCGCACTCGAGGAATACTCACACAAGCGGGAAAAATGCTGTACTCTCTTATTAGAACTCACCCTCCTAGAAGAATGAGAGCGACTAAGTTTGAATTGAAAATTTGATTTGAATAAAGGGCTTTTAGAAAAAGATTTGGAGTCGCCACCTAACTTGATTAAGGTGAGTTAGGTCACTTAAAAACTAAGCATAATTCGAAAACTACACTTAGGGTTTTGGAAAACAATTTTAAAAATATCTCCTCGAGAGAGGGTTTTTAAGAAAAACAGGTTGTTTGGCAACCTTTGGAAAATATTTAGTCCTTTTTTAGAAAAGTAACTCCTTTTGGTATTTGAAAACAGTGATTCTAGGTTCAGAGGTTGGTTACGTGTAAGGAAGACGCACTAAGCCATCACCCTACCCCGCCCTTTCGGTACCTACATGTTTATCTACCCTAGATTCACCTATGAGAGTCTTTAACTAACTAATGTTCAATCCTATCCACTCTGAAAAAGAATGTTTGAAAAGAAACTAACATGATGCATGATATGCAAGTGCAACAAAAGAGATTTGGAAATAGATTTGAAAAGAAGAATTTGATTTGGAAAGAAAGAAATAGAAGCTTCAATTTGAAGATTGAAATTGAAGATTGAAAATAAAAATAGATCATAGAATTGAAAACTTGAAGAAAATGGTAGGATTGGAAATTAGAAAGAAATTGTTGAAATAGAATTTTGAAAAATGTTATGAAATTAGAAATTTGAAAAATGTGGAGACCGCACCCATGAGGGTTGCCTACGTATCCTTTTGGACGAATCAGGTCAGTCGTAGTTCGGACAAGAGTCCAATTGAAAATAGAAGGTTGGATTGGAAGAAAGAGATTTTGATTGGAAAAAAGGATTTGATTTGAACTTAGAATAGAGGATTGAAAATTGGAATTTAGAATTTTGGAATTGAAAAGATTGAATCTTGATTTGAAAAGATAGAACTTGGAAGAGAGATTTAGACTTAAGATGGAAGTTTAAGAAACCTAGACTTTAGGAAAGAGACTTAGGAAAGACTCGACTTGGAAGGTTTAGGAGATTAGGAAAGACTGGATTTAGGAAATGTTTGAATTAGGAAAGGTTCAAATTAGGAAAGTGTCATTTTTGGAAAGTTTCGTTTTAGGAAAGTGTCAGTTTAGGAAAGTTTTGATTTAGGAGAGTTTCAACTTAGGAAAGTTTTGGAATTAGGAAAGTTTTGAAAGTTGAAAAGTTTAAAAAACAAGGAGCTTTTGAAAATAAGAAAGTTTTGAAATTTGGAAGGATTTGAAATTTTAGGAAAGTTTAGAATTTAGAAAGTTTTAGATTTAGAAAGTCTTAACTTAAGAAAGTTTTGAATTTGGAAAGATTTGAAATTTAGAGAGCTTAAGATTTAGAAAGTTTTAGAATTTGAATTTTCGAAAATCTTGAGATTAGGAAAGGTTTGAATTTAGAAAAGGTTTGAAAACTTAGATTTGGAAAGTTAAGATTTGGAAAGAGATAGAATTAGGAAAGGGTTTGAATTAGGAAAGATTTGGATTAGGAAGGGATTGGATTTTGTTTCTAAAAGAGAAGGTTTGATTTTGTTTCCAAAAACGGATGATTGGATTTGGTTTCCTAAACGGGAGGATTTGATTTGGTTTCCTAAAGGGAAGATTGGAATTGACAAGGATTTAGAAAGGGAGGTTTTAGAAACCCTATATTTGGAAGGCTATAGTTTTGACGTAAAAAGAGGTTTTTTGGAAATGTGAAAATAAGAGGTTTTGGAAACCTAGGTCTTAAGGCAAGTTTGAAAACCATATTTTCGGAAAGAAAATTAGGGTTTCCAAATTATGAGTTCTAGGGCTTGACTTGGGCTCTAAGGAAAGAGTTTTTGGAAAGTGCGTTTTTGAAAACTAAGGTTTTTAGAAGAGAATCCTAGGGAGGAGTTTTTGGAAAGTGTGTTTTTGGAAATGAAGATTTTGGAAGGAAAATCCTAGAGGGGAGTTTCTAGAAGGGAGATTTTGGAAAGAGAGTTTTTGGAAAGACTTTTGAGAGAGTTTTTCTAGGAAAGGGACTTAGGGAACGTTTTTTGAAAAGTGAACTTTGAAGAGAGTGTTTTGGAAAGGGGTTGAAAAATGGAGTTTGGAAAAATAGATCTTTGGAGGGAGTTTTTGAAAAAAATTTTTGGAAAGAAGAGTTTTTGGGAAGTATGTTGAAAAAGAGATTTTTAGGAAGAGATTTTTGAAAAGAGAGCTTTTTGGAAAGCATAAAAATATCTCACTTTTCTAAAGCGATTCTAACCATAAGAAGGTTAGAACCACTTTAAGAAAGTGATTTTGAAAACAACAAGATTTTAAAAATATGGACAATATTGGTCACTTTGAATGTAACACTTCCCTAAGGCAACCCTAGCCATGGAAAAGCTAGAATCACCCTAGGGTTGTGATTTTGAAAACAAGTTTTGAAAAAGAGGATTTTGATGCAATTTTGAAAACAAGTTTGAAAACGATTTTGAAAACGAGTTTGAAAACGATTTTTGGAAGATGCATGATCATGATATGCATAATGTAATTTTGGGGTCGTGAACATACAAGGTTAAGGCTTCACTACATAATCAAAGGGGTCGAACCTACGTGGTCTCTGGTTAGACTAGAAGAAAGCCCCCGACACGGTGACTCTCCAATAGCCCAATCCTACACATGGACCGAGAATCCCCTTGTTTCAAGCATGCAAAGAAGGGGGGCGGGGGTAAGAGATAGGGGATTAAAATAGAGAAAACCCAAGTGGGTTAGGAGAGAGAAGAGAGAGGGTGGAAGCGCGAAAATTTAAAGAGAAAGCCTACCGTATGTCTTCTTTATTTTGTGCACCTTGCTTGTCTTCGATCTTCGGTCTTCGTCTTGATCTTCATCTTCAATCTTCAAGAGTTGTCTTCAAACTTTAGATTGCAGCTCTTCAAGTCTTCAAAGGAGGGTTGAAGGCTAGTGTATGAGTGTATGGGGATGTGTATGAGTGTATAGAAAGCTAGGGTTTAGTGTATGGTGGCTAGAGTTTGGGAAACCTAAGAAAGCTAGGGTTTAGAGAGTGCACAAGCTCTGTATATCAAAATATATGATTCTTAGACTGAGTTTGCGGACCCCCTTCATGCTGGAAGAGGCTTTGTATTTATAGAGGTTGGACAACACTGGTGCCTGTTGCAGTGGCACTAGGCAAAACTTTCCACCAGCGCCACTAGGAGTGGTGCCATGCCATTTTTTGGCTTGGTGCCACTAGTAGTGGCGCCAGCCATTTAGGAAATGTTTAAGGTCGGCAAGCAACGTATCTTTGACTAGATTTGGGCGCCTGTACTAGTGACTACCATGCAATTTTTAGCCTGGCTTCACTAGGACTGACTCTGAAAAGTTCGAGAAGGAGTTTGGAAGACCGGGAATGACCCGAAAGGCCAGAAAAGAGTAGGAACACTTAAAATAGTGTTCCGGAGGTATTTGACTTGAAAAATGAGGATAGGATGTGTCAGAAGGGTTGACCGGGCCTTTAGGGGTAAAACGGTCAATCGGATCGGGAAGCTGCCAAGATGGACTTGGACTGTCCCAGAAGAAGACTTAAGATTTGGAAACATTATTCAGAATGTTCCCAAAGGTTTTCGGTTTGATACCCAGAGCCGGTGTGGTCAGAAAAGGTGACCAGCCCACCAGGGGCAAAATGGTCATTTTACACCGGGTTGGCCGGAACTGACTCAGAATGATCCAAAAAGATAAAGGGAGGTTGAGAACACTATAAAAAGCATTCTCGGGAGGTTACCGGTTTGATACCCAAAGCCGGTGTGGTCGGAAACGGTGATCGGCCCTCCATGGGCAAAAAGGTCATTTTGCACCGGGTTGGCCGGAACTGACTCAGAATGATCCGGAAAGGTAGAGAAAAGTTGAGAATGCTATAAAAAGCATTCTCAGGAGGTTACTAGTTTGATACCCAGAGCTGGTGTGGTTCCCGGGGCATTTGGATGCCTAGGGGCAGAATGGTCATCTTGACCGGAAAGTCTTGGAAAAGGCCCAAGGGGCAGTTTGGTCATTTTTCACTAAAGTGGGCCAGAGGCACTGGCGTTGACCTGGATTTTGAGTGTTTCCGCCACTCTGACGGCGATCGTCGTGACACAGGGGTTTGTTGGCAATTCCCTATGTCGACCTGTTTGTGAGTATTTCAGCTACTCGGACGGTTGTGATGTTTGTGAGCATTTTCGCCACTCAGACTGTCTCAAGGAATAAACTGTCTCGAGAGATGGATTGGAAAGGGGTCTTATCATCTCCGAAAAGACGTGCCTGATTTAGGACCGTCTCGAGGAATAAACTATCTCGAGAGAGGGATTGGAAAGGGGACTTACCGTCTTCGAAAAGACGTGCCTGATTTGGAACCGTCTCGAGGAATAAACTGTCTCGAGAGAGGGATTGGAAAGGGGACTTATCGGCTTTGAAAAGACGTGCCTGATTTAAGACTGTCTCGAGGAATAAACTGTCTCGAGAGAGGGATTGGAAAGGGGACTTATCGTCTTAGAAAAGACGTGCCTGATTTGGAACTGTCTTGAGGAATAAGCTGTCTCGAGAGAGGAATTGGAAAGAGGACTTACCGTCTCCGAAAAGACGTGCCTGATTTGGAACCGTCTCGAGGAATAAACTATCTCGAGAGAGGGATTGGAAAGGGGACTTATCGTCTTCGAAAAGACGTGCCTGATTTAATACCGTCTCGAGGAATAAATTATCTCGAGAGAGGGATTGGAAAGGGGATTTATCATCTCCGAAAAGATGTGCCTGATTTGAATAGATTTACTGTCTCAAGGAATCAACTGTCTCAAGAGAGGGGTTGGAGTTGGAATTAGAAAAGACGATGCCCCTAAGGGCATTTTGGTCATTTTGCCTCTATTTGGGCCTAGCGGGCCTGCGAAGCGATGGACAAACGGGATTTGGACTTAGAAAGTTGGTTTTTATTGGAATACATCCACATTGACTTGAGTACAAGTCTGGACAGAGCGTAGACTGCCGAGCGGTCAAAAATGGGGTGCTTACAATGGTCCAGCATTCTTCAGTGTCATGTCCTTGGCCACCCGAATGGTACTCGCAATACGCCTTTGGGTTAAAATGAGGTGGCAAAGGATTAGGTCGAGGTCGAGGGGGTATAGGTTTTAGATATCCTACGGCGAGGAGACTGAAGTAGGCTGTGGTTTGTGTACAGGCAAGTTTAGTGAAAACTCGATCTTTTGGTCTCATTCGCCTAGGTGTCCTAGATGACCTAAAAGGGCGGGGATCAAGTTCTGGTGCAATAACTATTGGGTCAGTGGTTTGGGAATTGGAGGAGCTTTGGGTTTTATGTTTCAAAGTGGGACAATTTCTGATGTCAAGTCCCAGCAGATGGGACTGATACTCATAGGATAGGTTAAAGGATTCAAGGGTGTGGTTAACGGTTGGTTTGAGAGATGCCGGAATGTAGCACACGACCTGTGGAGATTATTAGTGAGCTATGGTTGGGGCATAGTTTTGGTCTTCCTTCTTAATCCTTTTTCGTCCATCATGGGTTTGGGCTTGCGAGGACTCTGCTTGCTCATGGGTTGCATGGGATAAGAGTGAAGAAAGTATGCCTTTCATTTTGGTCATCCTATGTCTAACTCCTCTCACCCCTGCTAGTAGTAGAGTTAAGGTATTGAGAGTAAGTGATTTCATGGGCATTTATTAGCTTTTGGCTTGTAAGACGGGGGGAACGAGGAGAGGTACTTGAAACCAACAAAGAAAAAGAGTCAGTGTTTTATCTTGACAAGTCTTTATGTAATGCATGCTCCAGGGTGCCCCTCTTTTAGAGGGAAACTACACATGGTGTATTGGCTCACTTTTGGAGATAAGGGATTTGCCCCTGTATGCAGATGCCTTACCATCAAGTGGGAACCCTCATTCATTCGTGCATTCCTCCGTCCATTCATTTACAGGGAATAAAGAAATGCATTTAACTCTAGGTTTAATATACGACAGAATCGAAATACATTTTAATGGGGGAGGGGGAACATTTTCCTTTGGGGTTCCACCTATCTAGTTTTACAAAGGAAAACCTAAACTACTCTTGAGTCTCCGGATTCGCCTTCCTTGGATTCGATGTCGAGGGGGTTGCTAAGAGACCTTGTTGATCGATTGTCCCTTGTCTTTTTGGTAATCCTATCTCCGTGAGCATAGAGAGATTGGGGCCCCTCTTGTGGAATGAATTGATGTGCATGCCATGAGTCCTTAGGGTTACCTAGGAACCCTTAGGATTAGAGTAGGTTTAATGCAAGGGAGAGTGAACTAGGTGTCACTCTCTTGGGGTTGATCATATGCATGAGGATGCAGTGACTTGAGTTACTTGAAACTCTCGTCTTAACATAAAATATGAAATGCATGGACATGGATATGCAAAGAGTATAAGGAGAGAGAATGCAATAGCAAGGTAAATATGCATGCATGAGCAGTTATACAGTCATTATAACAGTAAGAATACAGTCATTATAACAACAGGAATAGACTGGTATGAATAAAAATAAGAGCAGTCACCCTTTCCTCTATGGTTTTGAAAACGCTGTGCATGTCTTAAATTTGGTAGAGGTTCGGCTATGCAAGCTGTCTATATGAGCATGAGGTTGAGGGTTGATTATTGCGTCCTAAAATGGCTCGGTCCCCGGATCTTCAAACCTAGACCCACTCTTCGAGGTGGTGCCATGATCCGTTGGTGATCTGAGTGGGGGAACCATCAAGAGGCCGTAGGCGAAGAAACTGACACAACATCTTGCCCACAACCAATATACCGTTCCCCCTTTCTAACTAGAAGGGTTATATCAGGGTAAAAATGCAAGTATGCAGAATGCAAGTGTACGTGTAGTGTGTGTATGATTTTTGAAAGCGGAGGAAAGAGCCCAATAACTCCCATTCAGCCTGTTCATCACATTCATGTATGGCAGTTAATAAAATTTAAACAAAAAACGCACTTACAAAACAAAGATGTAAGAGTTAGTATGTGGATGGCAAACTTAATACAAGATAATATGAATAAATGCATGTTTTTTGAAAACAATTTTGAAAATATAGTTTTGAAAATTTAAAGTGAATAGGATTGAACAAGTTAATTGAAGACTCTACATGGGTGAAGGGTAAAGAGACATGACTACGACCTAAGCCTATAAGTGTCCCCAGCAGAGTCGCCAGCTGTCGCGCCCAGATTTTTCGCACTCGAGCAATACACACACAAGCGGAAAAAATATTGTATTCTCTCGTTAGAACTCACCCTCCTACAAGAATGAGTGCGACTAGGTTTGAATGGAAAATTGGTTTGAATAAAGGGCTTTTGGAAAAAAATTTGGAGTCACCACCTAACTTGATTAAGGTGAGTTAAGTCACCTAAAAACTAAGTACAATTCGAGGATCACACTTAGGGTTTTCAAAAAACGATTTTGAAAATATCTTCTCAAGAGAAGGTTCTTAATAAAACAGGTTATTTAGCAACCTTTAGAAAATAGTTAAGCCCTTTTTTGAAAATAACTCCGTTTTGGTCTTTGAAAACAGTGATCTAAGTTTGGAGGTTGGTTACGTGTAGGGAAGACGCACTAAGCCATCACCCTACCCCCGCCCTTGTGGCACCTGCATGTCTATTTATCCTAAATTTACCTATGAGAGTCTTCGACTAACAAATGTTCAATCCTATCCACTTTAGAAAAAAAAAATGTTTAAAAGGACATGAGGTATGATATGCACGTGTAAGAAAAGAAAGTTGGAAAATAGATTTGGAAAGAAATTGATTTGATTTAAAAAGAAATTTGAAAATATAGATTTGAAATTGAAAAGTTTTAGAAATTAGAAATAGAGATTTGGAAATAGAAATTTGGAATTGGAAGTTTAAAATAGATCATGGAATTAGAAACTTGAAGAAGATTGTAGAATTGAAGATTTGAAAAAGGTTGTGACTGTACCCATGAGAGTTGCTTACGAATCCCTTTGGAGGAATCAGGTCAGTCATAGTTTGGACAAAAGTCCGATAAAAAATAGAAGATTTGATTTGAAAAAGGAATTGAATTGCAAATTAGATTTGGAATTGAAAAGATTGTACTTTGATTTGGAAAAATAGAATTTAGACGAAAGATTTGGACTTGTATTGGAAAGATTGAGATTTGAAAAACCTAGACTTAGGAAAGATAGGATTTAAGAAAGACTTGACTCAAATGTTGGACTTGGAAGATTAAGGAAGGTTGGATTTAGGAAGGGTTCAAATTAGGAAAGTTCCGAAATAGGAAAGTTTTGGTTTAGGAAAGTTTTGAAATAGGAAAGGTTTTGAAATAGGAAAGTTACATTTTAGGAAAGTTTTGAAATTAAGAAAGTTGGAAAGTTTTTAGAATTTTAAAAGTTTAGAATTTAAGAAAGCTTCGAATTTGGAAAGTTTTGACTTAAGGAAGGTTTCGTTTTTAGGAAGTTTTGATTTAAGGAAGTTTTGAATTTGGAATATTTGAAAGTTTAAGTTTGGAAAACTTATGGCTTGTGAAGGTAGGAGATTAGGGAAGAGTGAATTAGGAAAAGTATAGACTAGGAAGGATTGAGATTCCTATTTCCTAAAACAAGGGATTGTATTTTGTTTCTAAAGAGGTGATTTGATTTTGTTTCCAAAAACGGAAGATTGTATCTAGTTTCCTAAATGGGAAGACTGGATTTAGCATGGATTTAGAAGGATGAAGTTTTGAAAACCCTAGATTTGGAAGACTATAGTTTTGACGTAGAAAAGGGGTTTTGGAAATATATATAGTTTTGATGTAAAAAATAAGAGGTTTTGGAAACGTAGATTTTAAGGCAAGATTGAAAATCATGTTTTTGGGAAGGAAAATAGGGTATCCTAATTGTGGGTTCTAGGGCTTGACTTAGGCTCTAAGGAATTAGATTTTTGGAAAGTGAATTTTTAGAAAAGGAGATTTTTGGAAAGAGATCCTAAAAAGGAGGTTTTAGAAAGTGAGTTTTGAAGAGAGAGTTTTTGAAAAGATTTTTTGAAAGGAGATCGTTGGAAAGAGTTTTTAGGAAAGAGATTTAGGGAGCGTTTTTAGAAAGTGAATTTTGAGGACAGTGTTTTGGAAAGGAGTTTAAAAAGAAGTTTTGAAAAATAGATTTTTGGAGGAAGTTTTAGAAAAACAACTTCGAAAAGGAATTTTGAAAAGGAGATTAGAGATTGTTTTTGGAAAGTATATTAAAAAAGAGGTTTTTAGAAAAAGAGTTTGAAAAGAGAGTTTTTAGAAAGTATATAAAATATCTCACTTTCCTAAAGCGATTCTAACCATAAGAAGGTTAGAAGCACTTTAGGATAGTGGTTTTGAAAACAATAATGATTTGAAAATATGGACCGTATCGGTCACTTTAAATGTAACACTTTCCTAAAGCAACCTTAGCCATGGAAAGGCTAGAATCACCTTAGGATTGTGATTTTGAAAACAAATTTTGAAAAAGAAGATTTTGATGCAAGTTTGAAAACAATGTTAATGCAAGTTTTGAAAACGAGTTTGAAAACGAATTTTGGAAGAATGCAAGATCATGATATGCACAATGCAAGTTGGGGTCGTGAACATACAAGGTTAAAGGCTTCACCACATAATCAAAGGGGCCGAACCCACGTGGTCTTCAGTTAGACTAAAAGAAAGCCCTGAACACGATGACCCTCCAATAGCCTAATCCTACACATGGACCGGAAAATCCGTTGCTTCAAGCATGCAAGAAAAGGGAGGGGGGGGGGAAGAAGATGGAGGATTAAAATAGAAGAAAACCCAAGTGGGTTCGGATAGAGAAGAGAGAGGGGGAAGTTGCATAAATTTAAATAGAGATCCTACCTTGTGTCTTCTTTATTTTGATTTGCTTTGCGTGCTTTGTTTTTCTTGCTTTGCTTCGGTCTTTGCTTCAGTCTTCAAGAGTTTGTCTTCAATCTTCAAAGCTTCGTAGTTGCAGCAATCCAAGTCTTCAATGGAATCTTTTGAGACTAGTGTATGAGTCTATGAGAGTGTATGAGTGTATAGGAGGTTAGGGTTTGGCATATGGCGGCTAGGGTTTGGAAAATCCAAAGGAGACTAGGGCTTAGGGAGGCTACGAGCTCTGTATATCAAAGAGAAAAGTTTTTAGATTGAGTTTACGGACCTTTTTCACGCTGGAGGGCGCTCTGTATTTATAGACAGAAGAATGACCTGGCACCTGTTGTAGTGGCGTTAGGCCAAAAAACCTTCTAGCGCCACTAGGAGTGGTGCTAAGCCAAATTTTGGCTTGGCGGCACTAGTAGTGGTGCCAGCCATTTAGAAAAGTTTTAAGGTCAGCAAGTAACGTATCTTCAGAAGATTTGGGCACCAGTACTAGTGACTACCATGCAATTTTTAGTTTGGTTTCACTAGAAGTGACTCAAGAAGGTCCAGGAAGGATTTAAGGGACCGAGAATGACCCGGAATGCCAGAAAGGGACAGGAACCCTTAGAATAGGGTCCCGAGGCAATGGACTTGAAAAAGGATGTCAGGGTTTGTTAGAGGGGTCGATTGGGCCATTAGGGGCAAAACAGTCAACGTGATCGAAAAACTACCGGGATGGACCCGGAATGTCCCAGACGAAGACTCGACGTTTGGGAACATTATTTAGAATGTCCCAGGAGGCTACCGGTTTAATACCTAGAGCCAGTGTGGTCGGAAAAGGCGACCGGCCCACTAGGGGCAAAACGGTCATTTCGCACCGGGTTTGTTGGAACTGACATGGAATGATCTGAAAAGGTAATGAAAGGTTGAGAATACTATAGGAAGCATTCTCGAGAGATTACTGGTTTGATACCAAGAGTCGGTATGGTCCCCGGGGCGCTCGGATGCCTAGGGGCAAAATGGTCATCTTGACCGAAAAGTCTCGGAATTAACCCGAAACTGACTAGAAGGCACCTAATCATGCCGGATTTCTCTTAAGACAATCTTGGAAGGGTGGACTTACCGTTCTGAGGACTTAGGTATTTTCTTGAGAAACGTGTCAGAAATGGCCCTGGGGCAGTTTGGTCATTTTTCACCGAAGTGGGCTAGCAAGCACTGGTGTTGACCTAGGTTTTAAGTGTTTCCACCACTCTGATGGCGGTCCCCTGGTACAAGGGTTTGTTGGCAATTCCTTATATCAACATGTTTGCGAGTATTTTCGCTACTTTAACGGTTGTGATGTTTGCGAGTACTTCTGTTACTCTAATAGTTCGCGATTATTCCCAAGATTGCCTGATCTCGAGAAGCTGCTAAAGGGACTTAGCGCCTGAGGAATCAAATTTCTCAGAAGGCATGCTGAAACTGACATTTATGCATTGGCGGGCTAGCAGGCACCAAAGGGGGGCTGTTCTACCATCTCGAGGACTTGGGGTCTCGTCCCGGTCGATGAGTTTGAAGGGACTTACCGTTTCAAAGAAACTTTCTTCAGAAAACATGCCAGACATGATAGACTTACCGTCTCGAGGGATCAACTTTCTCGAGACAGGGATTGAAATTGGACTAGAAAATGGGACTTACCATCTTTGAGAAGACGCGCCTACGGGATTGGACCAAACAACGCCTACAAGGGTATTTTGGTCATTTTGCCTCTATTTGGGCTTGGTGGGCCTGTAAAGCGATGAATGACTGGATTAGGACTAGAATTCTAGAATATGTCCATATTGACTTAAACTCAAGTCTGGACGGACTATAGACTGCCGAGCGGGCAAAAATGGGGTGCTTACAATTATGAGGTTCATTTTAGGGTGAGGTCCATTGGTGCCTTTACCCAGCTGGATTTAGTGGTTGGAGGGCAGGTGGCCGGTCGTGAGGTAGTAGAGCAATGGCATCAAGCCTAAGATTTTGTTTCCTAGAAGGAGTATGTAGCAGCTTGTCCGGTCTGAGACCAAATACCATGCTGAGGTGGATGCTTTGATTGCCCTTATTTCTCTGATATAGGCCCACTAGGTATGCTATCTGTGATTCATTTTTTCATATTCCTTATGCATTTTCAGTATTTTGATGCTGGGTTTTCTTTCTTCTTGTTCTCTGTGGTCAGGGTTCTTATGATGTCAGGGCTTCTTCCAGTCAGCCCTTTCTGTATGTACTTGATATTGGTGACTTTGACTTAAATGACGATCCTGCTCCTTAAGGCACATTTTTCCTTCCGTTGACACAATTTTAGTTTTGTTAGACTTACAGTTATATTTACATTCTGAGACCATGTGTTGGCCTTTATGGACGATGATTGTATGATAATTTTATATATATATTATGCATGGGATGATGATTGGTTTTCTTTTTGATCCTATCTTTGATGTATGCATGTGGAAAAATAAAGAGACGGAATATAAATACAAGATTCATGATGTATATAAGAAACGATGGATATGTACAAGCTTTAGACAGACATAAAAACTGTTGGTGCATTGTCGCATGTATGGGTTCAAGCAAAGTTTCAAAAGTGGCAAGACACACAGATGCACAATTTTTATGAAAACAAGCCTTGAGATAGGCTATAATCCTTAGGTTTAACCAAATGTCAACCACGAACTGGCCATTTTGGACTTTTGCCCTTTTTTTCTCAAGGTCTCCCTTCTTGGTTATGCCTTTTTCCTACTGTGATGGGATAGTAATTGCTCCTTTCTCAGGGTTTCAATTTTTAGACGCATCTCTCTTCTCCCTTATCTAAAAAGAAAAATCTTGCCCCTACCTCGCGCGTCTTCTGCTCGGGGATTTTATATTTGGACTAGCAAGCTCTGCAGGCGATAACTGAGATAGCCTTTAGCAAAGGAGTAGGCAGTTTTCATCCTCAATTCGAGAAGGCTTTACTTTGGACTATAATATAGGCTAGGCTAAGGCTAAGAAATGAAGGGCATACAAGCTCAAATAATTTTTCTATCTCTAATGGGGGTGATATGAACCAAAACCACATTGAGTAAGCTTCAACTATTCTATTCACCTTTCTTTTTAGGTGTCACTATTTTCTTTTGAACTTGTTTAGACTAAGCAATCTTTCGTGATCCGAGGGAACTTTGTTTCTGGTTGTAATGTGGCTAGGTTATGGGGGTTTAGAAAGAAAGGGTGTTAAAGGCCTAAGGTGTCTCACTTTTTTGGGGTTTATTACAGACTGATGATCATTCTTGTCAACTCCTCTCTCTCTTTTGGGCTTTTTCCTTGTCATTTTTTTTTGGGTATCTGCTACGTTTTCATACAAACTTTTGCCTATCTTGGCTTCATTTTTTCTCTTTGTTTTGCCTGAGCATTACTATTTGCAATCTTTGCTAGTTTCTCATGGTGTCTTTTGCGGCTTCTTTTTTTTTTTTTTTTTTTTTCGAGTACTGCATTGTTTTTCCCCTTCTTTGAGGAGGCTTTCTTTTGCCTCAAGTTTTTCCTTCTTCCCTTTTTTCAATTTTGCTTTCGCTTTTTATGGGTGGTGATTACCAGGCCAGCTTGTTAAAAGAATGTAATTTGGCTTAAAATGAGTTTTTCAAAGGGGGTATTTTAACTGTATGGTAAAAGAATGAATGGCCTCTCTTCCATTTAGACAAGATTCCTTAGTCTATGAAGTTCAGTCATAGAATTTTAGTGACAACCTTTAAGATAGGTGAACGCTAGTTTAGACGTTCCGTTACCTGCGCTTGCCCCAGTGGGGGGGCTGGTTCCTAGTTAGGGTGTTTAAATGAAAACCACTTACAGCTTGAGTGGGCTGATCAAAGAAATTACTTTGCTTTTTAGGGAATTTGAAATGACGGCTTCTCTTCCTTTCGAGGGTCTAACTACCGACTGCTTTGTCATGGCATCCTTCAGGTGCTGCCCATTTCCTATAATCCACTCTCTTTCTTCTCTTTCTTTCAGTGTTGCCTCTCTTTGGATTGGAAATGGTTCCCACTAGTGAGGATGTGCTTACTATCCCTCCTCTTCAAGTCAAGGCATAACAGTGAAAGGGAAACTTCTAGAGAAAAAGATATTCACAGAAGATGATAATCATAAACTTCAAACTCTTTTTTCATTTCAAGGGTTTTGTGTACAGGCTCTTGATTAGCGAAAAGTAGAATTAACAGAAGACAGGATTAACAGAAAGTAAAGGCAGAGTTTGACAAAAAGAACATCCCTTTGGTAGTCATCTCTTCGGGTGGGGCTTCGGGACCATGCCTGCTTCTTCGATGCTCCATCCTCCAACTTCTTCACTAGGCTGCGCTAGATGGATTGATGCGCTTACTGTAGAATGGTAGAAGTGGTGGTCATAGTATAATTGGGGATGCCTCCTTTTCCTTTCCCCCCTCCAGTTGGGTCATTAAGGTTGCACATCGAGTCTTGGGAACCTTGACAATTCTCTTTTGGTTGGTGGTTATTCCTTGCTCAACTTCTTTAGCTTCTTTGAATTTTATGCCCAAGCTTCCTTCCAGGACTTGCAGTTGCTTTTCTTTGTCTTTTTCCTTTTTAGCTTCCTCTCGATTAATTTCAGTGAACAGGCTATCCAAATCACCTTCACTGAATTCAAATGGTGGTATAGGTTCTTTTGGTTTATCGATGCCCCATCCCATATCCACACAGTTAAAAAGATCCTCTATTTAGCGGTGCTCAGCCTCAGCATATTTGGGGTGCAAGAATTCATCTCCCCAACCCTCAGCAAGCACAATATTAGTAGGAATTCCTTCATGGGTTCTTCTATGGGCCAGTCTAGGGGATCTTGCTCTCCATTTGCATTATATAGATAGATAGGACATGGTGGTAGCTCTTCTTCCCAATCATTTTCTTCCTCAGTTTTTGACTCTCCTTCAAAATATTTTGCAGCTATGATGCCATTTGGGTCTACTTCCCCTTCTATAACTATGTTGACAGCGTGGTCTGGTAGGGGATTAGCTGTGACATTGGGTGTGGGGGCCAGTTTTTCTTCCTGGGTGTTGATGACTTTATTGTCGATGAGGTCTTGGATCTTGTGCTTTAGAGAAAAACAAGACTGTGTCATGCCCCTGTCTTCCAGAGTGATATTCGTAGGTAAAAGCTAGATTGAAAGTTGGAGGCAGTGGACTTGGCAGAGGCTGCGGGGGTATAGAGTTCAAGTGCTTAACTTTGAGGAGCTCATGGTAAGCCTCTGTTTGAGTGCATGCTAAGCGAGTGAATTCTCGATTCCTCCGGTTGTTTCTATTGGGGTTGAAATACGGTCGGGCTGCGACGGGTCCAAGAGCAAGTGTTTGGACATTGGTGACAGGGATGTTAACAACAGGAGCAGGTGGTTGTGGTCGAGCTTGATATTGGGGGTAGTATGGCTACTGCTAAGTTGGTAAGATAGCAAATACTTCTCCCTCCTTCTTACCGGTACTTCGAGTGGTCGCTACCTTTTTTGCCACATTTGTGAAGCCTTCACATGTTTTGAAGTAAAGGTCTATAATTATGCCAATTTTAAACCCATTCTCATTCATTTCCCCTTGCATTATCAACTCAGATACACTCTTCCCAATGCTTAGGCATAAGCGTTCATAATACAGGCCCTGGAACGTGTTCACAAATAGCTGCACATACTCCTTTTCCACTAGTGGGGGGTTGACTTGAGCGGCTGTCTCTCTCCATCTTAGAGCATAGCTTTTAAAACTATCTCCCCCCCCCCCCTAGTCATCATCATCAAGGCACACCTATCTAAGGTGAGGTCACTATTGTGCCGGTACTATGATCGGAAGGCCATGACCAACTCGATCCAGGTTGTTATTTTTCTTAGATCCAAGCGGGCAAACCATTACAAGGCAGACATGGTTAGGCTATGTTGAAATAGCTACATCAAAAGTTTGGGATCATTCCCGTGACCACTTAACGCACCCGCATATAATCTCAGATGAGCCACAGGATCTCCACTTTCATTATCTTTCTGAAAATTAGGCATCTTGAATTTGGGCGGCTTTGGATGATCAGGGAAGAAGCATAGTTCGTCGTAAGATATCCCACCGAAGGTGTCATGACCTTGTAAGCTGCACAGAGACTCTTCTAAACCTTATATCTTTAGATCAAGGGGATCCGATCTCTGTTTTTTCGGTGTAGCAGTCAGCAGGATGGTTTCAGGGTTATCTTCTTCTCCTTTCTCGATGTGCATCACTTTGGGGATTTCCTTATTCTTACCTGTATTGTTAGTTTGTAGGGTGACCCTTGGTCGGATGGCTTCAGTTTCCTTGGGTAGGGATGTTGAAGTTGAAGGATTCATGGCGAGTCCTTTAAAGGCCATTAGTTGTACGAGCTTGAACATCTTGTCTATTTTTGCCTTCATCTCATTCACTTCATCCCGTGTTACTGGGCTATTCTGTTGATCTAGAGTATTGCCCTCGCTCATCATTTGTGCTGCTCAATGTCGGGTAAAGACTGGTGTCTAGAGTACGGGAGGCACTCGTGTTCCTCTTTTTCCTTTTGAGGAGCAATGATGACTTAGAATGTAAGCAAATCTCACTAAAACTATTTCTAGCCTTTTGTGAGATGAGCGGGAATAGAAAATAAGGAAAAACAAGAAAAAGATCATATGTTAGTTTCTAGATTGGGAAAAGTTTTATGCAATGCATGACTTAGGGATGCCCCTGCCTGTCGAGGGGGACTAATCGTGATACTTTGGCTCAGGCTATAGAGATAGGGCCTTGACCCTTTTATGCAATACTATACAAGTAACTATAGCCATTCATTCATACACTCATTCATTCAACAGTACTAACAATTTTATTAAGATGAATTTCCTTTGTACATGGAATTTTTAAAAGCACAATGAAACAGGGATGGGGAACATTTTCCTTGGGACTTTCACCTATTCTATCTTTACATTTGAAATCCTAAACTACTCTTTAGTCTTTAGATTCGCCTTCTCGGATGGAGGTCGGTGAGAGACCTTGATTTTGGATTGCCCCTTGTCTTCTTGGCAGCCCTATCTCCGTGAGCGAAGAGGGATTAAGACTTCTCTTTATGAGATAACTTTGATGCATGCCATGAATTCTTAGGGTCTCTTGGTACCCTTAAGAGTTTTGGTTAGCTTGATTTGAGCGAGAAAGTCTTTGGGCCATTCTGTGGGGTTAATCAGATGCATGAAGATGCAATGACCTGAGTTACTTTAGGAACTCTTGTCATGGAATGAATACAGATGCATGAGCAATTATGATGCGAAAAGATGTATAAATATCATAATGAAAGGAATCAAGCAACATAACAGCATGAATTGAGCAGAATGTAAGAAAAAGTAAAGCAGTCGCCCTTTCCTCCTTGGTTTTGAAATTGACGCGCGTGTCTTAAATCTAGCAGAGGTTCGGCTATGCATTGGGGTGCTACATGAGCACGAGGTTGGGGGTTTACTAATGCTTCCTAAAAAGCTCGGTTCTGGAACCTTCAAACTTATGGCATCCACCCCTAAAAGGATGAACTCCATCTTTGGTTGGTGGTTCGAGCATGGAAACTATCAAGAGACTGTCGTGCCCCAATTTTTTGCACTTGAGGAAAATATGCACAAGTGGGAAAAATACGGTACTCTGTAGTTATAACTCATCCTCCTAGAAGAACGAGTGCGAGTAGGTTTGAATTTGAAAATTGATTTGATTAAGGGCTTTTGGAAAAGAATTGGAGGTGCCACCTAACTTGATTAAGGTGAGTTAGGTCACCGCAAACTAAGCACAATCCAAAGATTACACATAGGATTTTTGAAAAGGTTTTGAAAACTTCCTCAAGAGAGGGTTTTTATGAAAACAAGTTGTTTAGAAACCTTTGAAAATATTTAAGCCCTTTTTGAAATAAATCTATTTGGTCTTTGAAAATACTGATCTAGGTTCAAAAGTTGGTTACGTGTAGGGAAGACGCACTACGCCATCACTCTACCCCACCCTTGCGGTACCTACATGTCTATTCACCCTACGTTCATTCATTTGGAATCTACAATTAATAAATGTCCAAAACTATCCACTTTAGAAAAGAATTTTGACAAGACGTTGATATGATGCATGGCATGCAAGTGTGAGAATTTGATTTGATTTTAAAAATAGATTTGAAAAGACTTGATTTGATTTTAAAAATAGATCTGAAAAGACTTGATTCAATTTTGAAAGAAGGTTTTAAAAATTAGAATCGGAAATTTGAAAAAAGATTTTGTAATTAGAAATTTGAAATAGCTCATGGAATTAGAAGTTTGAAAAAGGTTGTGAAATTGAAAACTTAAGAAAAGTTATGACCGCACCCATGAGGGTTGCCTACGTATCCCTTTTTGGGAATTAGGTCAGTCGTAGTTCGAACAATAGTCTGATTGAAAATAGACACTTTTAGTTTTGAAGAGTTCGATTTGAAAAGAGTTGATTCGAAAAGAGTTTGATTTGAAAAAGAGATTTGATTTGAAATTGAATTTTGAGTTGAAATTGAACCTAAACCTAGGATTAGACGTGAAGAAGGGGTTTTGATCCTTGAAAGAAAACTTGGACTAGATTCAGAAAGATAGAGTTGAGTTTTGAAAATATTTTGAAATTTGAAATTGGAAAACCATCTTGGTTGAGAAAAGAGTTAGATAAAAGAGTTGAAACTTCCTAACTTTTAGGGTTTGGGTTAGAGTTGAATTAGGATTTGGGCCTCCTAGGATTTAGGTATCCTAGGGTTTAGGTTACATAAAATTAGAACATGTAGTTGAATTGGAAAGGATTTGATTTATATTTGAAAATTTTGATCTTAAAAAGTTGGATTTAGGAAAGGTTTGAATAAGGAAATATTCAAATTAGGAAAGTTGGAGTTAGGGAAGATTCGAAAATAGATTTGATTTGATTTGTTTTGAAAAACTTAACTTGGAATGGATTTAGAAAAGCCTTGACTTGAACGTTTGATTTAGAAAATCTGGAAAATTGAAGTTTAGGCAAGATAGGATTTAGGAAATCTTGGAATTAAGAAAGTTTCAAAATAGGAAGGTTCCATTTTAGGAAAGTTTCAAATTAGGAAAGCTTCGATTTTAGAAAATTTCAAGTTAGAAAAGTTTTGAATTTAGAAATTTTCAACTTAGGAAAGTTTTGAATTTAGAAAGTTTTGAAATTGGAACGTTTTAAATTTAAAAAGTTTTGAAATTGAAAAGTTTTAAATTAAGAAAGTCTCGTTTTAAGAAATAGTTGATCTTGGAAATATTCGAATTTGGAAAGTTAGAATTAAGAAAGATTTAGAATTTAGAAAGACTTGGATTATGGAAAGTCTTGGATTTAAGAAAGTTTAAATTTTGGAAAAATTTGGAATTTAGAAAGTTTAGAAATTAGGAAAGGTTTAAATTTAGAAAAATTGAAAAGTTTGAAATTAGGAAAGATTTGAAAGTTTAAAATTAGGAAAAGTTTGAAAGTTTGAGTTTTGGAAAGCATGGGAATTAGGAAAGGTATGATTTCTATTTCCTAAAATAAAAGATTGGATTTTGTTTCCAAAAGAGATTATTTGATTTTGTTTCCAAAAACAGAGAATTGGATTTGATTTCCTAAGTTGGAGATTAGATTTGACATGGAATTGAAAGTGATGAGATTTGAAAAACTTGGATTTAGAAAATATGATTTAATATGAAAAAAAAGGTTTCAGAAACCTCTGATTTTTTATGAAGAAAATAGAATTTTGAAAATTTAGGATTTTGACATGAAAAGGAAATTGACTACTAAGGTTTCCTAACCATGGGTTTTAGGGTTTGACTTGAACTCCAAGAAAAAGAGATTTTTGGAAAGTAGACCTTTGAGAGAGTTTTGGAAAAAAGAGCTTTTGGAATGACTTTTTAGGAAAGGGATTTTTGAAAAGAGTTTTTGAGAAGTAAATTAGAAAAAGAGATTTTAGAAAGTAGATTTGAAAAGTGATTTGTAAAGGGATTGGAATATAGACTTTTGCAAGTCTCTAAAAATATCTCACTTTTCTAAAACGATTCTAACCATAAGAATATTAGAACCATTCTAGAATTGTGACTTTGAAAACCACAAGGATTTGAAAATATGAGCCATGACCGTCACATTAAATCTAACACTTTCCTAAAGCGACCCTAACCATGCAAAAACTAGAACCACCTCAAGATTGTGATTTTAATAAAAACAATTTTAGGGTTTATACCCAAAACTTTATGTAACACTTTCCTAAAACAATCCTAACCATGGAGTAGTTAGAATCATTTTGAAATTGTTATTTTGAAAACAAGTTTGAAAGAGGTGATTTTTAATGCAAGTTTTGAAAGAGACTTTGATGCAAGTTTTGAAAACAACTTTAGAAAATAATTTTGAAGAAAGCCCTCGACACGGTGACTTTTAACCATTCTTCCTACACATGAATCAGGAAAACCCTTGTTTCAAACATGCAAGGAAGGGGGGGGGGGGGGGGGGGGAGGGGGGAAGAAGATAAGGGATTAAAATAGAAAAGAACCCAAGTGGGTTAGGAGAGAGAAAAGAGAGAGGGAATTGTGTAAAAGTAAATAGAAAACCAACCTTGTGTCTTCTTTGATTTACTTGCTTTATTTGCTTTATTTGCTTTGATCTTTGAGAGCTTTGAGATTGCAGCATCTGGAACCTTCTATGGTCGGCTTAGAGGCTCGTATAGAAGTGTATTGAGTGTATGTATGCTAGGGTTAAAGTGTATGGGGGCTAGGGTTTGAAGAGGCCTAAGAAAGCTTAGGTTTGGATGGAGTTCGAGGTTTGTTTGCGGAGAGATAGAGTTTCTGGACTTAGATTGCCGACCCTTTTACGCAGGGGATGGGTCTGTATTTATAGGCAACGTACACCGACATGGCACCTGTTGCATTAGCGCCAGACTAAAAAATACACTGGCACCCTCCTAGTGCCGCCAAGCCAAAAATTACACTGATCAGTAACAACACTAACCAACTAACAAATAAAAAAAATCCTAACCACAACAAACAAAAAACCAATAATAGCCAAAATAGATACCGGTGCCACTACCAGTGCCGCCAGCCACTTAAGAAACCTTTTAAGGCAGTAAGAAATGTATCTTTGACCCTTGGCATGCAAGACAAAAGATTTGGGCGACTGTTCTAGTGACTACTATGCAATTTTTGGTTTGATTCCACTAAGAGTGACTTTGGAAAGTCTGGAAATAATCCAGGAGGTTGAGAATGGGCCGGAAGGCCGAAAATAGGTAGAAACCCTTAGAATAGTATCTCAGGGGTAGTAGACTTGAAAAACAATGTTAGGATTTATTGGAAATGTCAACTAGGCCATTAGGGGCAAATCAGCCTAGAAAACTACCGGGATGGACTCAGAATGTCCCGGAAGAAGGCTCGAAGCTTGGAAACACTACCTAGAATGTTCTGAGCCGGCGTGGTTGGAAAAGGAGACCAGCCCACCAGGGCCAAAATGGTCATTTTGCATTGGGTTTGCCAAAATTGACTCAAAATGATCCAGAAAGGTATTGAAAGGTCGAGAATACTATTAGAAGCATTCTCAAAAGGTTATCAATTTGATACTCAGAGCCGGTGTGGTTCCTGAAGGCGCTCGAATGCCTATGAGCAAAATAGCCATTTTGACCGAATGGTATCAAAATTATTTCAGAACTGATTGGAAGGCAATTGAACATGCCAGATCATATTTGGGATGATATCCCAAGAAGCGTGCCAAAAAAAGCCCAAGGGTCAGTTTGGTCTTTTTTCACTAGAGTGGGCTAGCAGGTACTAATGTTGACTCGAGTTTTGAGTGTTTCCGTCACTCTAACGGCCTGTGACAAGTTGGTTTCCAAAGGCATCTCATCCTTGTAAGTACTCCATTTTTGCCAGCTCGGCAATCTCTAGTTCGTCCAAACTTGTATTCAAATCAATATGGACATATTCCAGTTCAAACCAGTTTCCCAGACATAATTCAGTCAATCGATCGCTTTGCGGGCCCATTGGGCCCAAATAGAGAAAAAATGACCAAATGCCCTTGGTGCATTATCCGGTCCAATTCCAGTGGGCACGTTTTCTTAAAGATGGTAAGCCCCCTTTTCAATCTCAATTCCAATTCAAATCCAATTCTAGTCCAATTCCAGTTCAAATCCAATTCCAATCTAGTTCCAGTTCAAATTCAATTCCAGTCCAGTTCTAGTTCAAATCAAGTCCGGCACGCCTTTCAAGAAAGTTGATCCCTCAAAGAGGTAAGTCCATCCAGTCCAACACATTTTTCAAGAAAAATCTTTGGAACAATAAGTCCCCTTAAACCTGTCGACTGGGATAAGGCCCCAAGTCCCCAAGATGGTAGAATAGTCCACTTTTGGCGCTTGCTAGCCCGCCAATAAAGAATGTCCATTTCGGCACCCCTTTCGAGAAAGTTGATTCCTCAGGCGATAAGTCCACCTAGCAGCTTCCAGAGATCAGGCCGTCTCTGGAATGATCTCGAACCGTCAGAGTGGTGGAAACAATCGTAAACATCACAACCATTAGAGTGGCGGAAACACTCGTAAACAGGTCAGCATTGGGAATTTCCAACAAACCCCTATGTCATAGGACCACCGTCAAAGTGACGGAAACACTCAAAACCAAGGTCAACACCAGTGCTTGCTAGCCCACTCTAGTAAAAAATGACCAAACTACCCTTAGGGCTTTCTGGCACGTTTTTCGAAAAAGCACCTAAGTCCTCAGAATGGTAAGTCCATCCTTCTAAGATTGTCCTAAAGACAATCCGACATGAATAGGTGCCTTCCAATCGGTTTCAGGCCAATTTTGAGACTATCTAGTTAAAATGACCATTTTGCCCCTAAGCATCCAAGCACCCCGGGAACCACACCGGCTCTGGGTATTAAACTGGTAACCCTTCGGGGATGCTTTTAATAGTATTCCTGATTGTTTGATGCATTTCTGAATCATTCTGTCTTAGTTCTGGTAAGCTTGATACAAAATGATTGTTTTGCCCTTAGTGGGCCGGTCGCCTTTTCTAACCACACCGGTTTTGGTATCAAACCGGTAACCTCCTGGAACATTCTAGGTAATGTTTCCAAGCCTTGAGTCTTCTTTCGGGATATTCCAAGTCCATCCTGGCAGCTTTCTGGCCCGATTGACCGTCTTGCCCCTAATTGCCTGGTCAATCCTTCCAACACATCTTGACATTATTTTTCAATTCTACTACCCCCGAGACACTATTCTAAGGGTTCATGTCCCTTTTCAACCCTCTGGGCCATTCCTGGCCTTTTAAACCATTCCCGGACTCTTTAGAGTCACTTCTAGTGAAGCCAGGCTAAAAATTACATAGTAGTCATTGGTACATGCGCCCAAATCTTTGAAAGATATGTTGCTTGCTGACCTTAAAAGTTTCCTAGTAGTGGCGCCAAGCCAAAAAATAGCCTGGCGCCACTGCATCAGGCGTCGCTTCAGTTTTTTATTTATAAATACAGAGCCTTATCTAGCGTGAAAAGAGTCTACAAACTCAGTCCAAAATCTCTGCTCTTCGATATACAGAGCTCGAAGCCCTTCCTAACCCTAGTTTTCTTTATGTTCTCCAAACCCTAGCCCCCATACACTAAACCCTAGCATACATACACTCATATACTAGCCTCTGAAGCCTCCATTAAAGACTTAAAGTGCTGCAACTCAGAAGCTCCCGAAAACCAAAGTAAGCTCTCAAAGACCAAAGTAAAATGAAGTAAATAAAGCAAGTAAGACAAAGAAGACACAAGGTAAGCTTCCTATTTACGTTTACGCAATTCCCCCTCTCTTCTCTCTCCTAACCCACTTGGATTTTCTTCTATTTTAATCCCTGTCTTCTACCCCCCTTTCTTGCATGCTTGAAACAAAGGACTCGCCGGTTCATGTGTAGGATTAGGCTATTGAAAGTCACCGTGTCGGGGGCTTTCTCTTAGTCTAACCGGAGACCACGTGGGTTCGGCCTCCTTGATTATGTGGTGAAGCCTTTAACCTTGTACGTTCATGACCCCAACTTGCATTGGGCATATCATAATCATGCATCTCTCCAAAACTTGTTTTCAAACTTGTTTCCAAAGCTTGCATCGAAAATCGTTTTCAAAATTTACATTAAATCTTATTTTTCCAAACTTATTTTCAAAATCACAATTCTAGGGTGATTCTAGCATTTCTATGGTCAGGGTTGGTTTAGGAAAGTGTTACATTTAAAGTGACTTTCAAGGTCCGTATTTTCGAATCTTTATTGTTTTCAAAACCATAACCTAGAATGGTTCTAATCCCTTCATGGTTAAAATCGTTTTAGGAAAGTGAGATATTTTTTAGAGGCTTGTAAAGTCCACATTCAAATCCCTTTCCAAATTACTTTCCAAACTTACTTCCCATGACCTCTTTTTAAATCCTCTCCAAAATCCCTTTTTCAAATCTACTTTCTAAAAACCCTCTCCAATTTCCTTTCTAAAATTGCTTTCTAGAAATTCCTTCCCAAAAGCTCTCTTGAAAAATTCACTTTCTAAAAACTCTCTTCAAGTTTCCTTTCAAAAACTCACTTCAAAAGATTTACTTTCCTAAAACTCTTTTCCTTAGAGTCCAAGTTAAGCCTTAGAGCCAATGATTAGGAAACCCTAATTTCCACTTTCGTTTTTCACTTCAAATCATAGATTTTGAAAATTCTATTTCTTACATCAAACTCTTAGGTTTTCTAAACCTCTTTTTCAATGTCAAATTATATTTTCTAAATCTATGTTTTTCAATTTTCATCATTTCTAATTCCATGTCAAATTTAGTCCTCCAACTTAGGAAACTAAATCAAATCTTCTGTTTTTGAAAACAAAATCAAATAATCTCTTTTTGAAAATAAAACCCAATATTTTATTTTAGGAAATAGAAATCAAATCTTTCCTGATCCAAACCTTTTCCTAATTTTAACCTTTCCTAATCTCAATCATTCCCAATTCAAATCTTTCTTAATTCCAATCTTTCCTAATCTCATACCTTCCTAAATTTTAAGTTTTCAAAACTTAAACTTGCAATTCTTTCCTTAAGCTTTAAACTTCTTAATCTTTCTAAACCCAAACTTTTCCTAATTCTTAAACTTTTTAAATTCCAAATCTTTCTCAAACCTAATCAAATCTTTCCTAACAAGGACACTTTCCAAATTTGAAACTTTCTTAAGTTAAAACTTTCTAAATTCAAAACTTTCCAATTTCAAAACCTTTCATAATTTGAAACTTCCTAAAATGAAACTTTCCTAACTTGGCACTTTCCTAAAACAGAACTTTCCTATTTTGAAACTTTCTTAATCTGAAGATTTCCAAATCCAATCTATCTTAAACCTTAAGTTTTCTAAACTCTTTCAACTCAAATAATCAAGTGTTTTCTAAATCAAATCAAATCTCTTTTCAAATCTTCCTTAAATCTAACTTTCCTAATTCGAACCTTTCCTAAGTCAAACTTTTCCTAAATCTAACTTTCTAAAATCGAACTTTTCAAATCTAAATCAAATCCTTTCCAATTCAACTACATGTTCCAATCTTAGGTAACCTAAACCCTAGTTCAATCCTAACCCTAAACTTAGGAAGCTTTAACCCTTTTGCAAAAGCTCTTTCTAAACCAAGATGGTTTTCAAACTTCAATTCAAGTCAAGATGTTTTCAAATCTCAATATTTCCCAAATCAAGTCCAAGCTCTTCTTCCAAGTTCTATCTTTCCAAATCAAAATCAATTTCAAATCCTTAAGTTCAAGTTCAAATCAAAGTCAATTCCAAGTTCAATTTCAAATCTTCTATTCAAAGTTCAAATCAAACCCTATTTCAGATTAAACCTCTTTTCAGATATAACTCTTTTCAAATCAAATTTTTTATCGGACTTTAGTCTGAACTACGACTGACCTGATTCTCAAGAAAAGGATACATAGGCAGCCCTCATGGGTGCGGTCATAACCTTTCTCAAGCTTCTATTTTTACAATTTTTTTCAAGTTTCCAATTCCATAGCTATTTTCAAACTCCCAATTCCAAAAATCTATTTTCAAATCTCTATTTCCAATTTCTAAAACTTTCTTTCAAAATCAAATCTATCTTTTCAAATCCATTCCAATTTCAAATCAAACCTATCTTTTCAAATCCATTTCAAATCAAATCAAGTTCTTTTCAAATCTATTTTCAAAAATCAAAGTCTTTTCTTATACTTGCATATCATGCATCATGTCAATTTCTTTCTAAAAATTCTTTTCTAAAGTGGATAGTTATTAGACATTTATTAATCAAAGACTCTAATGAGTGAATCTAGGGTGAATAGATATGTAGATACCATAAAGGCGGGGTAGGGTGATGGCTTAGTACGTCTTTCCTACATGTAACCAACCTCCGAACCTAGATCACTGTTTTTAAAGACCAAATAGAGTTATTTTATAAAAAAAAAAGGGCTTAAATTTTTTCAAAAGTTGCCAAACAACTTCTTTTCTTAAAAACCCTCTCTTGGGGAAGTTTTCAAAATCTTTTCAAAAACCCTAAGTGTAATTTCATGATTGTGCTTAATTTTAGGTGACCTAACTTATCTTAATCAAGTTAGGTGGCGACTTCAAATGTTTTTCAAAAATCCTTTATTCAAATCAAATTTCCAATTCAAACCTAGTCGCACTCGTCCTTCTAAGAGGATGAGTTCTAACGAGAGAGTACTGTGTTTTTCTCACTTGTCTTTTCCGAGTGTGAAAAATCAGGGCGCGCCAATTCTTTGGTAAACGTGTCACAACCAAGAGGCAAATTTGGTCCCGTGACATATGGGGTTTGTTAGAAATTCCCAATGTCGACCTGTATGCGAGTGTTTCTGCCACTCTGACGATGTGCGTTCATTCCGGAGACTGCCCGATCTCAAGAAGCTACTAGGTGAACTTATCGTCTGAGGAATTAACTTTCTCAAAAGACGTGCTGAATAAAAGAGGTTTCTTCATTGGCTAGCTAACAGGTGCCAAAGGTGGACCATTCTACCATCTCGGGGACTTGGGGTCTTGTCCCAGTCGACGAGTTTGAATGGACTTACCGTTTCGAAGAGTTTTCTCAAAAAACGTGCCAAACTGGATGGACTTACTGCCTGAGGGATTAACTTTCTTGAAAAGCTTGCCAGATTTGATTTGACTTAGAATTAGATTTTGAACTTGGAATTGAGATTGAAATGGGGACTTACCGTCTTCAGGAAGACGTGGCATTTGGATTTGGACCGTGTAATGCCACAAGGGCATTTTGGTCATTTTACCTCTATTGGACCCAGCGAGCCCGCGAAGCGATTGATTGATTGGATTGAGTTTGAAAAATTAATTTGCACTTTGAATATGTCTGTGTTGATTTGAATGTGAGTTTGAACGAACCAGAGATTGTTGAGCGGGCAAAAATAGGGTGCTTACAGCTGCCCCTCTTTTTTCATCTTTGCTTGTCGAAGACAGAAAATGATAAAGTAAGAGTCCTATGTTAACCGTGAGGTGATTGGAGGGACGGACTTTGGAAATTTTTGAAAACTGGAGCTTGAAATTTGAAATTTTGAGTTTGAAAGCTAGATTGTCTTGATTTTTGAAATCTGGAATTTGAAAAACCTTGACTTTGAAATGATTTTGGAATTGAGGTTGATTGTTTAAAATGATTTTAAAATTGATTTTGGAAATGAAATAATTTGGATTTATATTAGAAAGATTTCGGAAAACCTTTGAAACTTGAAACAAAACTTTTAGAGAAAATGTTTTAAAACTTAAACAGACTTTTGAGGCAAAAGCTTAAATATTCAAAATTTTTGAAAATGGGATTTCGAAATAAAAGAGCTTAGGAAACTCATGAAACTTTTTAAGGAAGAAAGTTTGAAAACCTTTGGAATATTTTTAGAACGGAGCTTTTGAAAGATAAAGCTCGGAAAACCCAAGAAATAATTTTGAGATTAAACTTTTTGAAAAAAAAGTTAGGAGAACCTTAAGAATGGAGTCTTTTTGGCAAAAAAAACCCTGAGAAACTCAGGGGGTCTTTTTAGAAAAACTTTTTGAAAGAAAACTTAGAAAAATTTTGGAAAATAGAATTTTAGATAAAACTTTTGAGGAAAAATTTTGGAAAATCCCTGAAAATATATTTTGACCTTAGAAACATTTGTGAAATCGATAAAAGCTTGGAACAGAGGAGTTTAGAAAACCTTGGAATTGATAAAAATTTGGAAGAAAGATTTTTTTTTCTTTTTTGAGTAAAACCTTGAAAATTTGTGAGGATTTATTTTGACTAAAACTTTTTGAGAGAAAGAGTTTTAGAAAATCTTGAAGTTTATTTGGAATAGAAATCTTTTTGAAGAAACGGATTAGAAAAGTTTCGGGATAGACTAAAGAATTGAAAATTTGATTTCGATAAGGACTTTAGGACTTGATTTTGGAATAGCTTTTGGAAAGAAATATTAAGAACCTTAGGAATTGATTTTTAAAGATAAACTTTTGAAGGAAAAAGTTAGGAAACCTTTTTGAGAGTTGATTTTTTAAAGTAAACTTTTCGAAGGAAAAAGCTTAAGAAACCCTTTAAGTTGATTTGAGTAGACTTTATTGAGACTTGCGTCATTCATTTTTTTTTAAATAAAATCTTTGAGTGCGGGGCCTTTTTGGCAGAGAAGACTCCAAAAAACTCGAAAGGACTTTTAAAAACTTCTTGAAATGCTTAGGAGAATTTCAGAAATAGAATTTTAAATAAAAAATTTTGAAGAAAAACTTTGGAGATTTTTTTTTCGAAATGAGGAAAAGGTTAGGAAATTTTTGAAATAATTTTGAAGGAAAATGATAAAATCTTTGAAAGTGGGGCCTTTTTGCCAGAGAAGACCCCGAAAAACTCGGAGGATCTTTTAAAACTTTTTGAAAGAAAACTTAGGGGAATTTTGGAAAATAGAATTTTAGAAGAAACTTTGGAGAGAAGAACTTAGGAACTCTTTTGAAAATGAATTTTGGATTTAGAAAATTTTGAGATTGACAAAGATTTAGGATGGAAAACTTTGGAATTTGATAGAAATTTTGGAAGGAAGAATTTTTGGAGTGAAACCTTGAAAATTTTTAGGGATTTATTTTGACTAAGACTTTTTTGAAAGAAAGAGTTTGGAAGAATTTTAAACCTGATTGGAAAATAAATTTTCTTAAAAAAATGAATAAAAAAAGCTTTGAGATGGATTGAAAAATTTGAGATTTGATTTTCAAAATGATTTTTGGCCTTGATTTTTGAAATGGATCTTAGAGGGAAACATTTAGTATCCTCAGAATTTGATTCTAAAAACTGATCTTAAAGATGAACTTTTGGAACGAGGGAGTTAAAAAAATCTTTTGACCGGATTTTGAGAAGTAATTTTTGAAGGAAAAAGTTAAGAAACTCTTTTGAGAACTTTTTTGGAGGAAAATGTTAGAAAACCCTTGGAAAACTGATTTGGAAGGAACTTTTTAAGAAACCTTTAAGAGTTGATTTTAGAAAAGAGCTTTTGAAGGAAACGTTTTTAAGAAACCTTTTGAGTTGGTTTGAGTAGAATTTATCTGAAAGTTGTACCATTCATTTTCACTTGTTTTATTATTTTTGTTTTTATTTCTTGTCTTTTGAACTTTATATTGATACCTCTTACCTTGGTTTACCTTTAGGATGATAGACACGATCTTGAGCCGATTGAGAGCTTGGTATGATGGGTATTCTCTAGATGAGCAGAACATCTTTCGTCGGTCCTTTGGTCATATGGCTTCTCTCCTATTAGTGCCGTTTATCCCCAGATTCATAGAGGTAGTGATTCCTTTCTGGCTGCCTGACTTGTCTTTCTTCAGTTTTGGGGAATGTGAGCTTACCCGTACTCTTCATGAGTATGGCTTCCTCCTAAGTCTTCGGGATGGTTCAACTGATATTATGGGATCTACTTTTCTTTATGGTTGCATCACGATTGTCTCTTCTGAGCTTGGGCTCTGTCGTGCGATCCTTTCCTCTAACCTCCTGCCCCAATTTCTTTATGTTCCAGTAGAGTTTCTATTTTCCCACTTTCAGTTTGTGATAGCCATGACAACTCATCTAGTTGATTGGCACTTTTCTCAAGATTGGTCAGTCTCTCACATGGTGGCCCCAGCTTTGCTCTGCTTAAGATTCTTAGTGTTCTCCTCAAGGGAATGACTTGGTTAATTGTCGATTACGTGTACTACTTGCTAGGATTTGTGAGGGCACTCATATGCTCCTATAGTTGTGGAGGAGACCTTCGTGAACCTTACTAGACTCCATTAGGGGGCCAGCGCACATTCTCGAGAATGTTCTTCACTATTCCAGCTTTGGGTGATCAAACACTTATTTGTTACTCCTTTTTTCAGCATATATGGTATCCCGAGTCGAAAGTCATTTGACTGGGGACATCAAGAGTGGATCATTGCCGCATTCTCTGTTTCTTATCGGCCATGGAAGTTTAAGCTTTCTGAGGTGCATGCCAATATTGGAGATGTCTGAGGTTACTTGGTCGCAGGGTGGCTTTAACTCCTTTTGGTGCTTTACCTTGTTCCATGGTTCCTATTTGAGAGAGAGAGAAAGATATAGAGTTAGTTTTTATGCAAAAATAGTTTATTTATACAAATTCTGAAAAAAAAAAAAAAAGGCATAGGTAAAGGGGTGAATACATGTCATATATATCTTTATTTATTTATTTATTTATTTTATTTTATAAATGCACATACATGAATGGAATTGAATGCATGTCATACTTTTTTATGAATGTATATACAGAAATAAAATTGAATGCATGTCCTATTTTTTTTATGAATGTAGGAATTCAATGAATGTACATGTTATACATGTTATGGATATACTAGTACTACATGTATATAGGCTATTTATAAAGAATGTCCTAGGATTACCCCAAGGCTCATACTCTCGGGATTCTGTTTCCCCTCCAGGATCCTGCCCCATTATGTTTTGTCGCATTCTTATCAGGGTGTGATAACATTTGCACCATTCTTAAGAGATCTTGACCTTTTGGTTCGCCATCTGCTATCCTATCCCTACTTTCTACAAGGTTGTTGTTTGGGATTTTTCTGACCTCACTTGTTTTCTCTCTTAGATTTCTAAAATGGCACCATAGCTTGAGCAACAACTCTCATGCCCTTTGCAGAGCGATAAATAGCTTGGCCCTCAATCCGAGAAGACTTCTTTTAGAACTATAATCCAAGCTGGGTTTAGGGTTTGTAAGAAACAAAGGGATATTTAGGCTCAAAGATTTTTTTTTTAGTGGGTTGTTTAAACCAAAACCATCTACGCACACTTTGGAGCATGAGATTGCCCCTGCATTCCTCCCTAGCTTTCCTCTTTCACCCTTTTTTTTTTTTCAACTACTTGTCTTGGTATTGTTCAGTCTTATTTGGACTAAGCAATTTTCTTTGATCAGAGAGGACTTTGATTTGGACCGTAACGTAGGCTACATTAAGGGGTTTATGAATGAAATGATATAAAGGCTCAAACATTATCACTTGTGGGGTTTTGAAAGACCAATGATTACCTTTAGCAATTTAACTTTTATTCTTTGTTTTCTTCTTTCTTTCTAACTTCTTTTGTTCTTCTAGACCATTCTCTGCCTTCTGATTAGGATTTTGACATCAATAAATTTGTTCCTAAGTCAACTTTTAGAGATGCCAACTTTTTAATTTATATTTTTGGATGATAGTATCTTCTTTTGAAGATCAACACAAACACAACATCTTCTTGACTAGAAGTGCCCTTGACACCGTAACTTCTTAGAAATCACCACTTTCATCATTGCTCATTAGTTCCTACTCATCGCTTTTGCCTTAAAGCAATGTGGGCAGTGATCATCTGGTCGATTTTCTTGTGGCTCAAGTGGGTTTTGCAAAGGGATTTTTTTGTGCATGGTAGTAGGATTGAGGGCCTCTCATCATTTCAAATTGAATTGCTTAGTCCATAAAGTCTTTGTACAAAATTTAGACAATATTCCTAGAAATGGTGTGTTTCTGCTAGTAAACCCCTACATATCCTATCTAATCAACTACTCTGTGCTTGCCCCAGTGTGAGGGATAGTTCTTGGTTTGGGGATATCTAAATGGAAATCACTTACGGCTATAGTGGGCTGAGCAAAGGATAGTGTTTATTTCTTTTTGGATAAATAGAACAATAGCTTCTCATCATTTTGAGGACTCGGCTGCCCATCGCTTAGTTAGGATATCATTCGAGTGTCGCCTTTTCAATAAACTCTGCACTTCTTTGTTGAATCTGTCTTCCTCCTATCTCTCACTCTCTCTTTGTCTCTCGAATGTTTTAACCCCCTTTGAATGGATTGCCCATTCTATCTCATCCTTCAAGTCGAATTATTACAAAATGGGAAAGAATCCCCAAAAGTAATAATCATCCACAAGAGTATAAGACAAAGGGGATAAATGGAAAACTACTTCTTTATCATTTCAAAACATGATGGCATGGCATGCAATGTTCATTTAAATAAGATATGCAAGGAATAGAAAGATGGAAAGAAAATGGACGAATCTTGTGGAAACCTTCCTTTTCTTGTGGACCTTTTGGGTGAGAACCCTTAATAGGGTTTTAGGACTAAGCCAACGTTCTTGGTACTCCATTCACTAGGTGTATCACTAGACGACGGAGGGCGAATTAACAGATCTTTTAGAAGGTTTGGCATGTATTTGGAAGTTAAAGGATTCTGTTGTGACAATGCACGGGTCTGATAGAACTTTGCAAATGGTGATTGTCATGACATAGTGTGGACGTCTTGTAGATAGATGGTTAGTTCTTCTTGCTCCTTAATGTAGGTTCGACCTCTTCCAATAACCAGACGTATCCTTTGCATAAGTTTGAATTGGGCAAAATGTTGGAAGGGTTCTATTAGTTTAATTATGCTCTTTGACCTGAAAAACGAAAAAGAAAAACAAAACACAGTTAGCATGTGGAGTTGGAAGTTTTATGAATGCATGTCCTATAGAGGTCCGTTCTTTAAAGGAATCTAGGCATGATGCTAGGTCCAATTTGGAGATGGGATTTTGCCCTTATATGCAATACAATACCTCTTCGGCATGAGTCGGTTGATATTTCTTTATTTGGGCAATCCCGCCTCCGCGGACGGAGATGGATTTGGGCCCCTTTCGGGACATGGTTCTATGCATGCCATGAATCCTTAGAGTTGAGGAACCCTTAGGAGTTTTGGTAGGTTCGATTAATATGAGATTAGATCACTCCTTTCTCTCTACGATTGATTAAATGCATGAGAATGAAACAATTTGAGTTTCTTGGAACTCTTGTCTTAGAATAGATATGGATGCATGAGCATAATGAAAATGAATATGTGAGCATTATGATAATATTAATGGTTTAGAAGACCCCCTTTTTGTCTTGCTTCTGCTTTCATTTTCTTAGTACTCGAAGATGAGGGAGGAAGGATAGAAGGCAAGAAGCAAAAGATAAGTTAGTATCTTGATTTGAAAGTTTTTATGCAATGTATGTTTTAGGGGTGCCCTTACTTGAGGGAGAGACTAAATATGATGCATTTGGCTCACTTTTTAGAGATAGGGGGTTTGCCCCTATATGCAAATACTTTACCATTGACTAGGAACATACATTCGTTCATTCATTGATTCTTCATGAAAAATAAAGGAGTACATTAAACTTCAGAGTTTAAATACAACAGAATCAAAGTGCATTTTAATAGGGAAAAGGGAACAATTTCCTTATGACTTCCACCTATTTACTATTACATTTGAGATCCTAACTACTCTTGAGCCTTCGGATTCGTTTTCTTCGAACTTGAGGTCGAGGAGGTCGTTAAGTGACCTTGTTGTTTGATTGCCCATTGTCTTTTTGCAACCCTATCTCCGTGAGCATAGAGGAATTGGGACCCGTATTATAGAATGACTTGAGATGCATGCTATCATTCCTTAGGTTTACATGGGAACCCTTAGGATTTTGGTAGGTTTAATGCAAGGGAGAGTGAACTTGGTGTCACTCTCTTTGGGTTGATCATATGCATGAAGATACAATGACTTAAGTTACTCTGGAACTCTTGTCTCGATATGGAATATTAAATGCATGAACATGGAGGCATAGAGTAGAGAGAGAGATAGAGAGAATACATTTGTAAAGTAAACATGGATGCATGATCAATTATACAGGCATTATAACAGCAAGAATACAAGCATTATAACAACGGGAATAGACAGGCTTAAAGAAAAGTAAAGCAGTCGCCCTTTCCTTCATGGTTTTGAAATCAATGTGGTGTCCCAAATCCGGCAGAGATTTGGCTATGCATGGTGTTTATATGAGCATGAGGTTGAGGGTTTACTAATGCTTCCTAAGAAGGCTTGGTCCCCAGATTTTCAAATCTAGGCCCACTCCCCGAGATGGTGCCATTATCGGTTGGTAATCTGAGCAGGGGAACCATCAAAAGGCCGTACGCGAAGAAACTGACACAGCATCTTGCCCACAACCAATTACTGTTCCCCCTTCCAACTAGAAGGGACATAATCAGGTAAGAATGCAAGTATGCAAATGCTTGTGCACGTGCAGTGTATGTGTGAAATTTTGAAAAGTGAGGGAAAGGGCCTAACAACTCCCATTCATCCTATCAATTCCACACATTCATGACATACATAACAGTTAATATAACATGAAACAAAATGTGAACAAAGGCATGTTTTTGAAAACAACTTGAAAAATCTTGATTTTGAAAGTGGATAGAATAGGACAAATTAATCAAAGACTCCAAATGGGTGAGGGCGAACAGACATGACAATGGTCTAACCCTCTAAGCATCCCCAGTCGAGTCGCTAGCTATTGCGCCCCGATTTTTTGCACTTGAAGAAAATACGCACAAGTGGGAAAAACACGGTACTCTCTCATTAGAACTCATCCTTCTAAAAGAATGAGCGCAACTAGGTTTGAATTTGAAAATTGATTTGATTAAGGGCTTTTCGAAAAGATTTGGAGTCGCCACCTAACTTGATTAAGGTGAGTTAGGTCACCTAAAACAAAACACAATCCGAAGATTACACTTAAGGTTTTTGAAAAGGTTTTGAAAAATTTTCCAAGAGAGTGTTTTAAGAAAACAAGTTGTTTGGCAACCTTTGAAAATGTTTAAGTTCTTTTTGAAAATAACTCCATTTGGTCTTTGAAAACAGTGATCTAGGTTCAAAAGTTGGTTATGTGTAAGGAAGACGAACTAAGCCATCATCCTACCCTGCTCTTGCAGTACCTACATGTCTATTCACCCTATGTTCGCTCATTCAGAGTTTTCAATTAATAAATGTCTAAAACTATCCACTTTAGAAGAGAATTTTGAAAAGATATTGACATGATGCATGATATGCAAGTGCGAGAATTTGATTTGATTTTGAAAGTAAATTTCAGAATACTTGGTTTGATTTTGAAAATAGATTTAAAAATACTTGATTCAATTTTGAAATAAGGTTTTAGAAATTAGAATTGGAGATTTAAAAATAGATTTTGGAATTAGAAATTTGAAATAAATCATGGAATTGGAAGTTTGAAAAAGGTTGTGAAATTGGAAACTTAAGAAAAGTTAAAACTGCACCCATGAGAGTTGCCTACGTATTCCTTTTTGGAAATCAGATCAGTCGTAGTTCGGACAAGAGTTCGATTGAAAATAGACACTTTTAGTTTTGAAGAGTTTAATTTGAAAAGAGTTGATTCAAAAAGAGTTTGATTTGAAAAAGAGATTTGACTTGAAATTGAATTTTGAGTTGAAATTGAACCTAGACTTAGGATTAGACTTGAAGAACGGGTTTTGATCCTTGAAAGAAAACTTGGACTAGATTTGGAAAGATAGAGTTAAGTTTTGAAAACATTTTGAAATTTGAAATTGGAAAATCATTTTGGTTTAAAAAAGAGTTCAAACTTCCTAACTTTTAGGGTTAGGGTTGAACTAGGATTTAGGCCTCCTAGGGTTTAGATTACCTAAAATTGGAACATGTAGTTGAATTGGAAAGAATTTGATTTAGATTTGAAAATTTTGATCTTAGAAAGTTGGATTTAGGAAATGTTCGAATTAGGAAAGTTGAAGTTAGGGAAGATTCGAAAAGATATTTGATTTGACTTGAAAAACTTGACTTGGAATGGATTTAGAAAAGCCTTGACTTGAATGTTTGATTTAGAAAATCTAAAAAGTTGGAGTTTAGGAAAGAGTGGATTTAGGAATCTTGGAATTAAGAAAGTTTCAAAATAGGAAGGTTCCATTTTAGGAAAGTTTCAAATTAGGAAAGCTTAGAATTTAGAAAGTTACAACTTATGAAAGTTTTGATTTTAGAAAGTTTTGAAATTAGAAAATTTTAAATTAAGAAAGTTTTAACTTAGGAAAGTTTTGAATTTAAAAAATTTTAAAATTGAAAAGTTTTAAATTAAAAAAATTTTGAAATTGGAAAGTTTTAAATTAAGAAAGTTTCTTCTTAAGAAAAAGTTTATTTTGAAAAGATTCGAATTTGGAAAGTTAGAATTAAGAAAGATTTAGAATTTAGAAAGACTAGGATTTTGGAAAGACATGGATTTAAGAAAGTTTAAATTTTGGAAAGCTTTGGAATTTTGAAAGTTTAGAAATTAGGAAAGGTTTAAATTTAGAAAAATTGAAAAGTTTGAAATTAGGAAAGATTGGAAAGTTTAAAATTAAGAAAGATTTAACAGTTTGAGTTTTGGAAAGGATGAAAATTAGGAAAAGTTTGGATTAGGAAATATTTAAATTAGGAAATGTTTGATTTTTATTTCCTATAATAAAAGATTGGATTTTATTCCTAAAAGAGATGATTTGATTTTGTTCCCAAAAACGGAGAATTGAATTTGATTTCCTAAATTGGAGATTAGATTCGATATGGATTGGAAGGGATGAGTTTGGAAAACTTGGATTTAGAAAATATGATTTGATATGAAAAAAGAGGTTTCAGAAACCTATGATTTTTTATGAAGAAAATAGAATTTTGAAAATTTACGATTTTGACATGAAAAGGAAATTGACCACCAAGGTTTCCTAACGATGGGTTCTAGGGTTTGGCTTGGACTCCAAGAAAAAGAGATTTTTGGAAAGTAGACCTTTGAGAGAGTTTGTGGAAAGAGAGCTTTTGGAAGGAGGACTTTTTAGGAAAGGAATTTTTGAAAAGAGTTTTTAGGAAGTAAATTGGAAAAAGGGATTTTAGAAAGTAGATTTGAAAAGTGATTTGGAAAGGGATTGGAATATTAACTTTTGCAAGTCTCTAAAAATATCTCACTTTCCTAAAATGATTCTAACCATAAAAAGATTAGAACCATTCTAGAATTATGACTTTGAAAATAAGAAGGATTTGAAAATATGGACCATGACCGTCACTTTAAATATAAAAATTTCCTAAAGCAACTCTAACCATGCAAAAGCTAGAATCACCTCAAGATTGTGATTTTAACAAAAATAATTTTAGGGTTTACACCCAAAACTTTATGTAACACTTTCCTAAAACAACTCTAACCATGGAGCGGTTAGAATCATCCTAAGATTATGATTTTGAAAACAAGTTTGAAAGAAGTGATTTTTAATGCAAGTTTTGAAAGAGACTTTGATGCAAGATTTGAAAACAAGTTTAGAAAATAATTTTGAAGAGATGCATGAATATGATATGCACAATGCAATATGGTCATGAATATACAAGGTTTAGGCTTCACCATATAATCAAGGGGGCCAAATCCACTTGGTCTAAGGTTGAATTAGAAAAAATCCACCGACACAGTGACTTTCAACCATTCTTCCTACACATGAACCGGAAAAACCCTTATTTCAAGCATACAAGAAAGGGGGGAAGAAGATAAGGGATTAAAATAGAAGAGAACCCAAGTGGGTTAGGATAGAGGAGAAAGAAGAGAGACGAAGGAATTGCGTAAACGTAAATAGAAAACCAACATTGTGTCTTCTTTGATTTGTTTGCTTTATTTGCTTTGATCTTCAAGAGCTTTGAGATTGTAGCACCTTGAGCCTTCTATGGTCGGCTTGGAGGCTCGTATAGGAGTGTATTGAGTGTATGTATGCTAGGGTTAAAGTGTATGGGGCTAGGATTTGAAAAGGCCTAAGAAAGCTAGGGTTTGGAGAGAGTTCGAGGTCTGTATGTAGAGAGATAAAGTTTCTAGACTTAGATTGCCGACCTCTTTACGCAGGGGGAAGGGACCTGGTGCCTATTGTAGTGACGATAGGCTAAAAAATACATTGGCGCCACTAGGAAAAAAATTACACTAGCTCCACTAGCCAGCCACTTAGGAAACCTTTTAAGGCAGCCAGAAAAGTATCTTTGACCCTTGGCACGCAAGGCAAAAGATATGGTGCCTGTCCTAGTGACTATCATGCAATTTTTGGCTTGGCTCTACTAAGAGTGACTTCGAAAACTCTAAAAATAATCATTGAGGTTGGGAATGGGCCGAAAGGCCGAAAATAGGTAGAAACCCTTAGAATAGTGTCTTGGGGGGTAGTAGATTTCAAAAACAATATAAGGATTTGTTGGAAAGATCGACCGGGCCATTAGGGGTAAAACAATCAATCGGACTGAAAAACTTCAGGGATGGACTCGGAATGTCCCATAAGAAGGCTTAAAGCTTGGAAACACTACCTTCAGTGTTCCGAGAGGTTTTCGGTTTGATACCCAGAGTCAGCGTGGTTGAAAAAGGCGACTGGCCCACTAAGGGCAAAATGGTCATTTTGCATTGGGTTTGCTGAAATTGACTCGAAATGAACCAGAAAGGTATTAGAAAGTCAGGAATATTATTAGAAGCATTCTCAGAAGGTTACTGGTTTGATACCTAAAGCTGGTGTGGTTCCCGAAGGCGCTCGAATGTCTAAGGGCAAAATGGTTATTTTGATCGAATGGTCTCAGAATTGTTCTGTAATCGACTGGAAGACACTTAAACATGCCTGATCGTATTTAAGACGATCTTAGAATGGTGGTCTTACCGCTCTAAGGACTTGGGGGTACTTTTTGGAGAAGCGTGCCGAAAAAGGCACAGCGGGCAGTTTGGTCCTTTTTCACCAAAGTAGGCTAGCAGGCACTGGTATTAACCTAAATTTTGAGAGTTTCTATCACTCTAACGGTCTGTGATGAGTTGGTTTCCAAAGGTATCTCATCCTTTGGTAAACGTGTTACAACTAAGAGGCGAATTCGGTCTTGTGACATAGGGGGTTTGTTGGCAATTCCCAATGTCGACCTATTTACGAGTGTTTCCACCACTCTGACTGTTGTGATGCTTGCTAGTGTTTCCGCCACTCTCACGGTGCGCATTCATTCTAGAGATTGCCTAATCTCGGGAAGTTGCTAGGTGGACTAATCGTCTGAGGAATAATTTTCTCAAAAGGCGTGCCGAATAATGGATATTTCTTCATTGGCGGGCTAGCAGGCTCCAAAGGTGGACTTAGGGTCTTGTCTGGGTTGACGGGTTTGAAGGGATTTACCATTTTGAAGAGTTTTCTCAAAAAACGTGAACTAAACGGGCTTACCACCTGAGGGATCAACTTTCTCGAAAAGCTTGCTGAATTTGATTTGACTTGGAATTGGATCGGAATTGGATTTTAAACTTGGGATTGAGATTGAAACAGGGACTTACCATCTTTAGGAAGACGTGCCATTTGGATTTAGACTGAGTAATGCCACAATGGCATTTTGATCATTTTACCACTATTAAACCCAGCGGACCAGCAAAGCGATTGATTGATTGAATTGAGTCTAAAAATTTAATTTGGACTTTGAATATGTCTGTGTTGATTTGAATGTGAGTTCGGACCGGAGATTATTGAAGGGGCAAAAATGGGATGCTTACAGAGACCGTAGGTTGAGAAACTGACACAGCATCTGTCCACAGTCAATATATTGTTCCCCCTTCTATCTAGAAGAGTAGTAACAGGTAATTATGCAAAGATGCAAATGCAAGTGAGCGCACCAAGTGTGTGTGAACTTTTAAAAAATGGAGAAAATGACCCAACAACACACATCCCATCCTGTTCATTCATTACATACGTGACGGTTAATTATGAGATAAAAATAAATGTGAACAATGATCCACCCACAAAAGAAAATGCAAGGAGTTAGTAACTTTTTGAAAAACTCAATGCAAGATCAAATGGATTGTCAATGCAAGAGCATGAATGTAAGCAATGAATGCAAATGATGACACTTATTTGACAAAACTTTGGTTTTGGAAAATTAGGTTTTGAAAACTTAGAAAAATTTTGAAAAGTGGATAAAACTAGATAGAGTAACCAGAGATTCTGGGTGAGCAAAGAGTGAAAAGACATGTCAATGGTCTAACCCTTTAAGTGTCTCCAGCGAAGTCGCTAACTATCGCGCCCCAATTTTTAACCAAGCCCTTTTAACTCGGGAAAAAGCACGGTGCCCTCTAGTTAGAACTCATCCTCCTAGAAGGACAAGCACGACGGGGTTTGAATTTGAAAACATGATTTGATTTAAGGGCTTTTGGAAAAAGTTTGGAGTTGCCATCTAGTATAGTTAAAGGTATGTTAGGTCACCTAAAACTAAGTGCAATCTGAAGACTAAACTTAGGATTTTCGAAGAAATTTTGAAAACATCCTTTTTAAGAGGATTTTTGAAAAAGAGGTTTGAAAAACCTTTTGGAAGCCCTTTTGAAAACGTGATTCTGATCTTAGTCTTCGAAATAGAAATCTATGGTCCGAGGGTTGGTTACGTGTAGGGAAGATATTCTATGATCATCATCCTACCCCGCCCTTTCGATACCTACATGTCTAATCACCCTTAATTCACTAACCCAAATAATCAGTTACTATTATCCACTTTAAAATTCAGAAAATGGGATTTGGTCATCACTTTTTGGATGAATGATGCATGATGCAAGTTTTGGAGAAAATGTTTAAAAATATGAAAGTTTGAAGGGATTTGAAATAGAAATCTTGAATTGATAGAAAATTTTGAAAAGGGAACTTGGGTTGGAATAAAGGTTATGACCGCACCATCTTAGGTTGCTTATGTATCTCATTTGGTGAAAATCAGGTCATTCATAATTCGGGCAAGGGCCTGATTGAAAAGAGGTGCAGTGAGGCCATTCAGAAGTTTTAAAAACACTTTGAGGTCTTTGGAAAGGTTTGAAGACACTTTGATGTCTTTGGATAAAGAAAACTTGAGAGTTTAGAGAAACGCCTTTGAAATAGAACTTTGGATGTTTTGAAGTGTTTTTGAAATTATGATTGAAGATGATTTTAAATATTTTTGGAATTGACTCAAGGGAGTTTTGAAATGTTTTTTAAACAACTCAAGGGAGTTTTGGAATAACTTAAGGGAGTTTTGAAAATGTTTTGAAGCCTTATTTTGAAAACTTTGGAGGTATAGTTTGGATTGGAAATGGTCTTGTAAACTTGTCTTCAAAAAGCTTTTGAAAGTTGTTTTTGAATATCTTATAGAAGGCATGTTTAATGTTTCATCACCTTTAAGAGGTTAGTCATTGAATGTCTCACTTACACTTGAACAATCCTAACCATGGAAGGATTAGGCTTGCTTCAAGAATGTGATGTTTGAAGATCATTTTTGAAAAGAGCTTTTGAAAACACTTGGGGTTTTAGAACCCTAATATGGACAACCTTGAAAGTTGTATTTAACATATTACCTTCCCTTGAAATCCCTAACTATAAAAGATTAGAGACAGTTTAGGGTTGTGAGTTCTCAAAAATATTTTTGAAAATAGTTTTTAAAAAATGTTAAGTGTCTAGCCCTTGGAACAAGTTTAAGAGAACTTCTTGGAAGCATTTTGAAGATCGAGAAAGGAAGTATTTGAAAAGATTTTGGGTTTGATTTTTAAAATCTCAAGAGCGTAGGAGGTTTTTGAAAGTATATTATGAAAATGGTTTTTGAGTTGAAAGATTATTTCAAAAGTGGTCTTTGAATTGGAATCTTGAAGCTTACTAACCTAGATTGGGTTGACCTAGGATTAAGGTTACCTAGGGTTAACTAACTTGGGTTAGGTTAACCTAGGGTTAAGATGACCTAAGGTTAACTAATTTAGGTTAGGTTAACCTAGGGTTAAGGTGACCTAAGGTTGACTGACTAAGGTTAGGTTAACCTAGGGTTAAGATGACCTAGGGTTAACTAACTTGGGTTAGGTTAACCTAGGGTTTGGTTGACCTAGGATTAACTAACTAATGCTAGGTTAACCTAGGCTTAAGATGACCTAAGGTTAACTAACTAAAATTAGGTTAACCTAGGGTTTGATTGACCTTGGGCCAAGATAACCTAGGGTTGAAGGGTGGTTTTGAACTAGGGTTTTGACCTAGTAGTTTTGGAAAGGTGGTTTTATGCATAAAATTTGAAAGTGAATTTTGAAAACCATTTTATGAAAACCACTCAAGTAAGTGTTGGGGTCCCATGATTGATATTTGGAAACCACTCAAACGAGGGTTGTCTTGGAACCATTTCACCCACTAACTCAAGAGAGCAAAACTTGTGCAAATCAACATTGATTAGATAGTTTTGAAGACTTGAAAATTAAAAAGAATGTTCCTTTGAAAATTGATTTTGGAAAGGAGGTTTTGGAAAACCACTTTTAAGATGTTGAAGACCACTATAAAGAGTAAGGGTTCATATGGTTGATTTGAAGGAAATCACTCCAAAAAGGATTCCATGGTACCATTCTAACCATAATATTCAAGAGAGAAAAACTTCTAAAAATCAAGGTGAAAATAATGGTTTAGAGAAATCATTTTTATGCAAATGAAAGAGAATGAAATTTTGAGAATCCTTTTTGTAGGGGGTTATTTTAAAAACCATTTTTTGGTTGTAGAAGCCAATTCTAACGGACTAAGGTTTCTATGGTTAGGATAATGGGAAAACCACTGAAGAGAGGGTTCCAAGAGAACATTTCATCAATAAGAATCAAGAGAGTGGATTCTACAAAAATCAATATCAAAGAGAAGGGTTAGAAAATCAAATTTATGCCATATGAAATGCAAAGGAATGCAATGATGCAAAATGAAGTGAAGGGGCTTAAAAGGGGGTTTTCTAAGATGTGAAAATGGACCTAGGCTTCAAGGAACCAACTATTAGAACCATTGTTATAAAAACACTTGGATACGGAATTTGAAGAAGACATAGAAATGAAGATAGTGAAAATTTTTACAAAATAATGATGGACATGAAAATGAGGCCAAGCATGCAATACATGAACATGGTAACCATATGCAAAGGGGTCATAAATTCATACAAAGCTATAGGCCACACCAAATTGCAAGGTGCTCCAAGGCTCTACCATCTTAAAGTAGGCTAGTGAGAGGTCCCCCTACACGGTGGCTCTCACAAGCTTTCCTCTAGGCATGAACTTGGAGCTCTTTTATTTCAAGCATGCAAGAAAGGCGGGGTAGAAGATGGGGGTTCAAAATAGAGAATAGCTTAAGTAGGCTATGAGGGAAAAGAGAAGAGTGGGGTTGATGAAAATGTAAAAGAGAATATCACATTTTGCCTTCAAAGACCTTCAAACCTCCATAGATGCTTTAGCTTGAACTTGAATTGCCTTAGAAAGGCTTGAAGGGGCTGGAATGAGATTGCCTATGGCATTGAGGGCTTTGTAGGTATGTTGTATAGGCTAGAAGGAGGTGGAATCTAACCTAAGTGTTTGAAGAGTGTGATATATATGGAAATTCGAGGTTCAGAGGATATTTCTGCAGAGCTTCGCTACTTTTTTCAATTCTGGAATATACAAAGGGGGAGGCCTATATTTATAGGCAATTTGGAGAGGGCTAGCGCATTTGCTACATGCGCCAATACTATTCCACAGAGTGAAGAACATGTGGCACAATTTGTACAGGCTAAATCTTAGGTAGCAAGTAAAGTTTGATCGATTTCATCAAAATCTGGATGCATGTAGCATACACTCCGCTTTTGGGAATGTTTGTTTAAACTTTGCCTCGATAATTATGTAATCTGGAAAGGATTCAAGGAAATCGGTTACGTCCACTATGTTCTCCTAGTATTTCTTAAGAACATAAAATTTTCAAGAAGCTTGAAAGGTGTTCAAAAGAATGAAATGTCATCTTGGGAAGTATGCACTGCAAGCATCCCATTTTTGCTCGCTCGGCAATCTCTAGCCTAACTAGACCCAGTTTTCAAACATCACAACACATGCAAGCCCAAGACGGGTCTTTCAAACTCCAATCCAATCAACCAGTCGCTTCTCGAGCCCACAAGGTGCCACTGAAGTCATAAACACCATCATGCCCATAGGAATTCTAGGCAGCTTTCCGAGACCAGGTGATCTCGGAAACCAACGCCATCCAAGTAGCTTCCCGAGATCGGGCGATCTCAGGGACCAACACCTTATCAAATTCCAGACGGTTCACTTTTGGCTCCTGCTAGCCCGCCAATGTGGAATGTCTGTCATTTGGTAGTTCTCTGAGACTAGGTGCTCTCTGAGACCAACACTACTATCACAGGTAGCTTTTTGAGACCAGGCGTTCTCAGAAACCAACACCACCTTATAGGTAGCTCTCTGAGACCGGGCGGTCTCAGGGACCAACACCGCATAGGTAGTTTTTCAAGATTGGGCGGTCTCGAGAACCAATACCTAGGTCAACACTGGCACCTGCTACTCCGACTCGATGAAAATGACCAAACCTGCCACTTGGGCCTCCAAGCACGTATTGAGAAAGTTCAAAATCCCTGAAAATGGTAAGTCCACCCTTCCAAAGTGCTATTAAGTATTTAGGCATACTCAACAAGCCATTTGGTCCAATTCCGATCCCATTTCGGCTAACTCTAATCAAAATGACCGTTTTGCCCCTAAACGCCCCATCATCAGACAAATCCCACTGAATAGTGAAGACTCTCCCGAGATCATCCCTGAATGACCTGGTACACTTAACATAACACTCCGATCCATTCCTAACCATTTTCAACCAAACCTAGACAAAATGACCATTTTGACCCTGACGACCCGAACGAGCCCTGAAACAACACCGGTCCTAGAATATTGGACGACGGGTCTTGTCATACACCCCTGTTTAACCTAAGGAGGACCTTATGACACTAAACACCCCCCACTCAATAAAAGTTCCCTAGAGCGTCCTGCAGACGCTCTGCCAAAATTGCATGTTCTCTTGATTCCCTAGTTATAACGCAATGTCACATGACTTGAGAAATGCGTAAACCATGGAATTTCCAAAAGCTCGTTCATAGGTCTTTCTGTCGATACGGCTCGATCGGATAGGTCGCTCCCCGAAGTCCTTCATTGCGTGGCTCAAAAACTGTCACTTTCAGCAACCCTTAGAGCGTCTCATAGACGCTCCGCCAAGATTGATTTTTTTTCCAATTCCCTGATTGTAACGCACCATCAAACGACTTGAAAAATGCATAAATTAGGGACTTTTCAAAAGTATTTCCAAAGTACTTTCCATCGGTACAGTCCGATCGGAGAGATAGCTTTCTGAAGGCCTCGATCATGCGGCACAAAAACAGTTACTTTTGAACCCCCGTAGAGATGCAATTTCATGCACACTTCCTGAGACGATATCTCACACTTTCGAACACCGTTCAAACTTTTTAAAAATTTAGAAGTTCACGAGAAACCCTAGGAGAACATCGTGGATGCAATCGATTCCTTCGAAACCTTTCAGGTTGGCTTAATTATCGAGGTAAAGTTTAAATGAATACTACTGGTGATGGAACGTATGCTACATGTGCCCAGATTTTGATCAGATCGACCAAACTTCAATCAACTGTTAAGATTTAGCCAGTATAATGGGGTGCCACGTGACATTCTATCAATGGAACAGTACTGGCGCATGTGCTACATACGCCTGGGCAAGCGCCAGGCCTCTTCAGGATTGCCTGTAAATATTATCGTGCCCAGATTTTTCACACTCAAGGAATACACACACAAGCAGAAAAATACTGCACTCTCTCGTTGGAACTCATCCTCCTAAAAGAATGAGTGTGACTAGGTTTAAATTAAAATTTTGATTTGAATAAAGGGCTTTTGGAAAACAATTTGGAGTCACCACCTAATTTGATTAAGGTGAGTTAGGTCACCTAAAAACTAAGCACAATCTGGAGACTACACTTAGGGTTTTTGAAAAAAAAGATTTTGAAAAAACTTTTTCAAGAGAGGGTTTTTAAGAAAATAGGTTGTTTGGAAACCTTCAGAAAATATTTAAGCCCTTTTTGGAAAGAACTCCATTTTGGTCTTTCGAAAACAGTGATCCCAAGTTCGAAAGTTGGTTACATGTAGGGAAGACGCACTAAGCCATCACCCTACCCCACCCTTGTTGTATCTACATGTTTATTCACCCTAGATTCAACCATTAAAGTCTTCAATTAACAAATATTCAAAACTATCCGCTTTTGAAAAGAATCTTTAGAAAGGAATTGACATGATGCACGATATGCAAGTGCAAGAAAAAGATTTGATTTTAAAAATAGATTTGAAAAGACTTGATTCAATTTTAGAAATAAATTTGATTTGAAATTGGAATGGATTTGAAAAGATAGATTTGATTTGAAAGAAAGTTTTAGAAATTGGAAATAGAGATTTGAAAGTAAATTTTTGGAATTGAAAGTTTGAAGAAAGTTATGAAATTAGAGATTTGAAAAAAGTTATGACCGCACCCATGAGGGTTGTCTACATATCCTTTTTAAGGAATCAGGTTAGTCGTAGTTCGAACAAGAGTCCGATTGAAAATAGAATATTTGACTTCAAACAGAGTCGGAGTTGGAATTTGGATTGGAAGATTAGGAAATTTGAACTTTGATTGGAAGATTTGAAAAGCTTGGTTTTAGGAAATCTAGACTTAGGAAAGATGGAACTTAAGAAAGACTTGAGGTTCAGGAACAATTGGATTTGGAAGATTTGGAAAGTTTGGATTTACAAAAGTTTCAATTTAGGAAAGTTTCAATTTAGGAAAGATTTCATTTTAGAAAAAATTTCGAATTAGGAAAGTTTTAATTTAGGAAAGTTTCGAAATAGGAAAGTTTAAGATTTAAGGAAGTTTCCTTCTTAAGAAGAAAATTTGATTTTTGGAAAGATTTGAATTAGAAAAAGTTTGGGTTTAGAAAGATTAAAAATTTAGAAAGTTTTAACTTAAGAAAGTTTCGAATTTAGAAAGTTTAGAATTTTTGAAAGATTCAAAATTTGAATTTTTGAAATACTTGAGATTAGAAAATGTTTGATTTTAAGAAAGATTTGAAAATTTAAATTTGGAAAGTTGAAATTTGGAAAGGCATGGAATTAAGAAAGGTTGGAATTAGGGAAGATTTAGATTAGGAAAGATTTGAGAGTTCAAGTTTTGAAAACTTAAGGTTTAGGAAAGTATGAGATTAAGAAAGATTGGAATTAGGAAATATTTAGATTTTGTTTCTAAGAAGAAGTGTTTTGATTTTGTTTCCAAAAAGGGAGGATTAGATCTAGTTTCCTAAATGGGAAGAATGGATTTGGTTTCCTAAATGGAAGATTGGATTTAACATGGAATTGGAAAGATGAAGTTTTGAAAATCCTAGATTTGGATGACTATAGTTTTGATGTAGAAAATAGGTTTTGGAAACTTATGACTTAGATGTAAAGAAGGAGATTTTGAAAACCTAGGTTTTAAGGTAAGATTGGAAATCATGTTTTAGGAAAGAAAGTTAGGGTTTCCTAATCATTGGCTCTAGTGCTTGACTTAGGCTCTAAGGAAAGAGATTTTGAAAAGTAGAATTTTTGTAAAGAAAAGGTTTTTGGAAGGAGATCTTAAAAAAGAGTTTTGGGAAAGTGAATTTTGAAAAGAGAATTTTTGGAAAGGGATTTTGGAAAGAGTTTTTAGGCAAGAAATTTAGGGAATATTTTTAGAAAGTGAATTTTAAAGAGAGCTTTCTTGGAGAAAAGTTTGAACAAAAGTTTTGGAAAATAGATTTTTGAAGAAAATTTTTAGAAAACAATTTTGGAAAGGAGATTGGAGAGAGTTTCTAGAAAATATGTTAGAAAAGAGATTTTTAGAAGGAGAGATTTGAAAAGAGAGTTTTTGAAATGTTCATAAAAATATCTTATAACAATTCTAACCATAAGAAGGCTAGAACCATTCTAAGATAGTGGTTTTGAAAACAACAATGATTTGAAAATATGGACCATATTGGTCCCTTTAGATGTAACACTTTCTTAACGTAACTCTAACCATGGAAAGGCTAGAATCACCCTAGGATTGTGATTTTGAAAACAATTTTGAAAAAGAAGATTTTGATGCAAGTTTGAAAACAATTTTAATGCAAGTTTTGAAAAATAAGTTTGAAAACGAATTTTGGAGAGATGCAAAGTCATGATATGCATAATGCAAGTTGGGGTTGTGAACATACAAGGTTAAGGCTTCATCACATAATCAAAGGGGCTGAACCCATGTAGCCTCCAGTTAGACTAAGAGAAAGCCCCCGACACGGTGACTTTCAATAGCCTAATCCTACACATGGACCAAGAAGTCCCTTGTTTCAAGCATGCAAGAAGGGGGGGGGGGGGGGGGGGGGGGAAGATGGGGGATTAAAATAGAAAAAAAAAAACCCAATTGGGTTCAGAGAGAGAAGAGGACGCGATGATTTGCTAGCTTTCTTCTTCTTACTTTGCTTCGGTCCTGGCCGTGATCTTCAAGAGCTAACTTGAATCTTCAGAGACTTCAGAGTTGTAGCACTTCAAGTATTCAATAGAGGCCATGGAGGATAGTGTAGGAGTGTATAGAAGTGTATGTATGCTAGGGTTAAGTGTATAGAGGCTAGGGCTTGTATATGGAGGCTAGGGTTTGAAGAACCTAAAGGGAACTAGGACTTGGAAGGACTTCGAGCTCTGTATATCGAAGAGCAGAGTTTTTGGACTGAGTTTGCGGACCCCTTTCTCACTAGAAGAGGCTTGTATTTATAAACAGACGAATGACATGGCGCTTGTTGCAGTGGTGTCAGGAAAAACTTTATAATGGCGCCACTCTTAGTGGCGCCAGGCCATTTTTTGGCTTGGCACCACTACTAGTGGCACCATCCAATTAGGAAATTTTTAAGGTCGGCAAGCAACGTATCTTCAGAAGATTTGGGCGCCTGTACTAGTGATTACCATGCAATTTTTAGCGTGGCTTTACTAGGAGTGACTCCGGAAGATTCGGGAATGATTTGAAGAGGCCGAGAATGTCTCGGAAAGCCGAAAATGGACAACAATCCTTAGAACAGTGTCTCAGGAGTAGTATACTTGAAAAATGATGATAGGATTTGTTGGAAGGGTTGACCAGGCCATTAGGGGCAAAATGGTTAACCGGGCCAGAAAGCTACCAGGATGGACTCAAAATATCCCAGAAGAAGACTGGAAAGTTGGAAACATTAGCTAGAATGTTCCAGGAGGTTACTAGTTTGATACCCAGAGTCAGTGTGGTTGGAAGAGACGACCGGCCCACTAAGGGCAAAACGATCATTTCGCACCGGGTTTGCTGGAACTAACTAGGAATGATCTGAAAAGATAATGAAAAGCCGAGAAGAATATAAGAACCGTTCTCGGGAGACTACCGGTTTGATACCCAGAGTCGGTGTGGTTCCCGGGGCATTTGGATGCTTAGGGGCAAAATAGTCATCTTGACTAGAAAATCTCAAAATTGGCCCGAAACTGACTGGAAGGCACCTAATCATGCCGGATTGTCTTTAAGACAATCTTGGAAGGGTGGACTTATCGTTCTAAGAACTTAGGTACTTTCTCAAGAAATGTGCTAGAAATGGCCCCAGGGGCAGTTTGGTCATTTTTCACGGGAGTAGGCTAGCAGGTACTAGTGTTAACCTAGATTTTGAGTGTTTCCATCACTTTGACGACAGTCCCGTGATATAGGGGTTTGTTGGCAATTCCCTATATTGACCTGTTTGTGAGCGTTTCCGCCACTCTAGCAGTTGCGATGTTTTACGAGTATTTCTGTTACTCTAAGGGATCACAATCATTCCAGAGACTACCTAATCTCAGGAAGCTGTCAGGTGGACTTAGCGCATGAAGAATCAACTTTCGTGAAAGGCATGCCGAAATAGACATTTCTGCATTAGCGGGCTAGTAGGCGCCAAAGGTGGACCGTTCTACCATCTAGGGGACTTGGGGTCTCATCCCGGTTGACAGGTTGGAAGGGACTTACCGTTCCGAAGAGTTTCTTCGAAAACATGCCGGATAGGATCGACTTACCGCCTCGACGAATCAACTTTCTTGAGGGACGTGCTAGAGTGGATTTGGAATTAGAATTGGAATTGGATCGAAAAAGGGGACTTACCGCTTTCAAGAAGACGTGCCCATTGGAATGGCACCGAACAATGCCCCCAAGGGCAATTTGGTCATTTTGCCTCTATTTGGGCCCAGAGGGCCTGTGAAGCGATTGATTGACGGGATTAGACTAGAAAAATTGAGTTGACTCAGAATATGTCCATATTGACTTGAATACAAGTCTGGACCGACTGAAAACTATCGAGCGGGCAAAAATGGGGTGCTTACAGCTGCCCCTCTTTTTCTGTCTTTGCTTGACAAAGACAAAAAATTATAGAGTAAGAGTCTCATGTTGACCGTGAGGCGGCCAAAGGGACAGACTTTTGGAAATTTTCAAAAACGGGAGTTTGGAAATAGATATTAGGCCCAAAAGACCTTTGAAATCGAGTTTTTACAGGAAAAAGGGCAAAACTGCTCGAAATTGGCTTGACACCACTGCTAATGGCACCAGGCTTGGGATCAAAACCAGCAAACTGCTGGTTCGACATTCTTGTGAAAGTTGAGGAGTTTTTGGTAAATCGAGAGTCTTCATGAGGAACCTGACTTGGACATTGAAGGAGTGCCTCTTAGTAACCACGGGGGATTGTCGAAAGTAGACACCGTTGCCAAAGAAGTCATCGGAAAGGAAGATTTCGCCAGAGAACTCCAAGAGGTGAATTTTTTATTTTATATTGATTTTGATGTGTAGAATTCTATTTGAACCATGTGAATAGTGAAAATTGATGTTTCGATATGTTTTGAACACTGTGATGAAGTTATTTTTTCATTTCAGTGCTTGTTTGATTGAATTTGAGTGATTTTACGTGATTATGTAAAAGGGGTTTTTGTAGGAATTAGGGGTTTATTCCTATAGCTTTGGGCATTGAGCTTTTAGGCTAGATTTTTATATTGTGTACCTTGGAAAAATGTGTTTAATAACCATATGAGGTTTCGTAATTTTTTGAAAGCTTTTTGAATTTTTGAATTTTTGAAAAATAGAAAAATACTTAGAAAAATAGGAAAAAATTGAGAAAATTGAGAAAGTGATGAAATTAATAGAGTTTAAAATTTAGAAAAATGTAGGAGTAGATAGAAAACATTTGAAATGATTTTGAGAAATTTTAGGATAACTTTGAAAATCATTAATTTGTTAGAAAATGAAACAAGCCTTTTGAAAAGTTTTGAAATTTGAAAAGTGTGTGCGGGTGTTGGTGCTATATGATTTCGATGTTGTAGTGTGCATGGCTTGTGTTTTGTATTGATATTGTGAGTGTGGTAAGGATTGTTTTTAAGCGAAATTCTACCGAAATTTTTTGAAATTAGGAAAAAGTTGTAAAAGTTTTAGAATAAAATCTTTTTCAAGGAAAAAGACAAACAAAAACCCTTGAGACTTGACTTGAAGTTGGAAAATCAAAATGTGTAGGAACTTCATTTTGATGTATAAGACTGGATTTTTGAGGACAAATGAAAATATTTGAAATTCGACAGAAATTTTGGAGCAGGAAAATTTTTTTTTTTTTTTCAAAACTTTGAAAACTTTTTAAGGAAGAATTTTTGAAAAATCTGGAATATGGATTGGAATAGAAACAAGATTAGAAAAACTTTGAGATGGACTAAGGAATTTTGAGATTTAATTTTGGAGAATTCTAAACTATGATTCCTAGAGTGAATTTTCTGGAAAAAAAAACATTTTAGAATTTCAAGAATTAATTTTGAACTGCAAGAAAGTCTTTTTGAAAATGGATCTTTGGAGGAAAGAGTTTTTTTGAAAAATTTGGAGAAAAGGAGTAAGAAACCCTTTGAGAAGCTGAATTTAAGAAACTTTTTTAGAGTTGAGTTTTAAAAACCTTTTGAAATTGGCTAGGGCAGGATTTGGGGTCAACTGTGTCATCCTTTTTTTTTTTTTTTTTACTCATGCTTTTATCCTTGGTTATTATCTGCATATACCGTATATTAACACCTCTTACCTTGGCTTATCTTTTCAGGATAGCAGATGCGGGTGATGATAGTTCCCAGAGGAGATGCCACTTTGGGAAGGCGGCTCGGACGGATTCTGTCAGCAGTTCCAGTCGATCTAGGGGTAGCCAGTGATCTACTAGACAGGCATCGTCTAGTTAGAGCGGACGGGGGAGTAGACCATCTGTCGACCCCCTTCCCCCGGTCGAGCAGGTCTTTGGGGAGGAGATTGGTGCAGAGGAGCAGGTATCGAGTGTTGGCGATCAGGTGACTGATTACGGGAGAGCCTCCATCCAACACAGACAAATAGGCGCTGAGTTAGGTGACTTGGAGGTACCAGACATTCCACCGCTGGGGGACCTTGCCTATCATCCCAGTGTGTATTCTAGATAGCATTTGCCTCCTCCACGCATTCACACAGCCTTTAGAGGGGCCGTCCATCAGGTGTTTGTGACCATACAGAGAGCCGCTCCATCCTACCATGCCTTTTTGGCCGAGATTAGGTTCGGGGCTTTCATGGGATTACAGGTTAACTGCCTGAACAGACATCTTGTGCTAGCGCTTATCGAGAGGTGGTTTGGAGAGACTGGGACCTTCCATTTTGTTGGCTTCGAGTTGGGGCCTACTCCTTTGGATTGGGCTATCATCACAGGGCTTTCCTTTGTCGGTCGGTGAATCACCTTGCCGTAAATTAGCAGAGACGATGTGTGAATTTTGCTGGACTTGCCCCATCCTGAGTGTTCTGTCTTCCTAGTCTTCTGGCTCAGTCGAAATGACAGTACTTTTGCTGTTGAGCCACCACCTGCGTAGCGAGACATTATGAAGCGACGACTTGTTTTGTACATCATCTTTAGCTACTTCTGCAACAATAACAAGTCACTCATTCCTTTTTGGTTGGTGAGTATAGCAGCTGATCTTGGGGCTTTGTTTGAGCTGGATTGGGGGTCCTTCTCCTTCAGTTGCTTCCTGCAATCTATGCGAGTCCGGTCTTCCTCCCGTTGGGGCAGCATGACCGGTTTCTAGCCTTTCCTTGTCTGGTGGAGCTACGAGTACCTGCCTATCCATCGCTTGGCAATTATCGAGGATGACCTTTACCCTCGTGCCTTGAGGTGGGCTCGTGACCGGGTAGCCCAGCGATCGAAGATTACTAACTTCATGATGCTACGGGTGAACCCGGTCGACAGGTTTAAAGGGGCTTACCGTTCTGAAGAGTTTCTTCCGAAACGTGTCGGACAAGATGGACTTACTGCCTTGAGGAATCAACTTTCTTGAGGGACGTGCCAAACTGGATTTGGAATTGGACTGGAATTGGATCGAAAAAGGAAACTTACCGCCTTCGAGAAGACGTGGCCATTGGAATGGGCCAAACAATGCCCCCAATGGCATTTTGATCATTTTGCCTCTATTTGGGCCAAAGGGCCTGTGAAGCGATTGATTGACGGGATTAGATTTAAAAAATTAAGTTGACTCATAATATGTCCATATTGACTTGATTACAAGTCTGGACGAAATGGAGACTGCCGAGCGGGCAAAAATGGGGTGCTTACAAATACAGGCCTTCTTCTTTGCATATTCCAGAATAGAAATTGACAGTGAAGCTTTGCAAAAACTGCTCCAGAACCTTGATTTCCTATATACCTCTCACACTTCAATCACTTAGGCTAGATTCCACCTCCCCCTCACCCATACACTTCACCTACATAGCCTCCCATGCCATGGAATGCCTCCTTCCAACCCCTCAAGCACACTTAAAGCCATCCTAGCTCAAGTCGAAACATCCATAGAAGATTGCAAGTGTGTTGAAGGCAAAAGGTGGTATTTCTTTTATATTTTTTTCTTCCCCCATCCTCTCTTCTCCCTCCTAGCCTACTTAGGCTATTCTTTATTTTAATCCCCATCTTCTATCCCCCTTTCTTGCATGCTTGAAGCAAGAGGGCTCTTAGTTCATGCCTAGAGAAAAGTTGGTGAGAAGTGTAGGGGGATCTCTCACTAGCCTACTTTAAGATGGTATGGCCTTAGAGCCCCTTGATTATGTGGTGTAGCCTAAAGCCTTATTTATGTCGTGCTTTTTCCCGAGCCGAAAGGACTTGGCCAAAAATCGGGGCGCGACAGCTGGCGACTCCACTGGGGACGTACTTAGAGAGTTACACCATTGACGTGTCTCTACACCCTTCACTTACCCAGAATCTCTAGTTACTTTGTCCAGTTTTTATCCACTTTCCAAATTTGTCTAAGTTTGCAAAACAAATCTTATTTTCTAAAACAATTTTCAAATAAGCAACATCACTTGCATTCATTGCTTACATTCATGCCCTTGCATTAACCATCCATTTTATCTTGCGTCAAGCTTTTCGAAAAGTTACTAACTCTTTGCATTTTTCTTTTGTAGGTAGACCTTTGTTCACATTTTATTTTATGTCATAATTTATTGCCATGTATGTGATGAATGAACGGGATGTGATGTGTGTTGTTGGGTCCTTTTCTCCATTTTCAAAAATTCCACACACACTTGGTGCGCTCACCCTCATTTGCATCTTGTATATATTACCTAATAATTACCTTTCTAGATAGAAGGGGGAACAATATATTGACTGTGGGCAGATGATGTGTCAGTTTCTTAGCCTACAGTCTCTTAATAGTTCCCCCGCTCGAACCACCAACCAAAGATGGAGTTCGCCCTTTCGAGGGTGGACGTCGGAGGTTTGAAGGTTCAGGAACTGAGCTTTTTTGGAAGCATTAGTACACCCCCAACCTCATGCTCATGTAGCACCCCATGCATAGCCGAACCTCTGCCGAATTTAGGACACGCGTCAATTTCAAAAGTAAGGAGGAAAGGGCAACCACTTTACTTTCCTTTACTTTCTGTTTATGATGTCATGCTTAATCTTCGTTGTTATATCACGTATACATCTTTTCGCATTATAATTGCTCATGCATCAGAATTCATTTCAAGACAAGAGTTCTGAAAGTAACTCAAGTCATTACATCTCCATGCATCTAATCAACTCTCAAAGAAAGGCCTAAAGACCTTCTCGCTTGAATCAAGCCAACCCAAAACTCCTAAAGGTACTAGATGGCCCTAGGGGTTTATGGCATGCATCAAAGTCATCTTATAAAGAGGGGCCCCAATCCCTCTTTGCTCATGGAGATAGGGCTACCAAGAAGGCGAAGGGGCAATTCAAATCAAAAGTCTCTCATCAACTACCATCCAAGAAGACGAATCCGAAGATTCGAGAGTAGTTTAGGATCCCACAATGTAAATATAGAATAGGCGGAAGTCCCAAGAAAGATGTTCCCCCACCCCATTGTAAGGTATTTTTGAAAAAAATTCCATGTACAAAGAGAGTTCATTTGAATAAAATTGTTATTACTGTCAAATGAATGAATGAATGTATGAATGGATGAATTACAGGGGTAGGTATGGTATTGCATACAGGGGCAACCCCCTATCTCCGGGCGTGAGCCAAAGCATCATGCTTAGTTTCCTTTAAAAGGTAGAGGCATCCTTAGGTCATGCATTGTATACAATCTTTCTAATCTAGAACCTAACATATAATCCCTTTGTTTTGTTTTCTTTATTTTCTATTCCCCCTCGTCTCATCAAAAGACTAGCAATAGTTTCTAGTGAGACTTCTTGCTTTTTAGGTCACCATTGCTCCCAGAAAAGGAAAAAGAGGAACACGAGTGCCTTTTGTACTCCGAACATTAGTCTTTACATGACAACGAGCAGCACAAATGTCAAGTGAAGGCAATGCTCCTGATCAACAAAACTGTACGGAAGATACTGCACGGATCCTGACCATAAAATGAGGGAAACAACCAATGTAAGAGTCGATGGATCCCGTGGAAAAGATGACCATCCCACCAACTAATCGAGCCATCAATCCAAGACAGATAGAGGAAAAATTGGGTGACATTTCTGCAACACTGAAAGCTGTGGTTGACAAGTTGCTGAAAATAGTCCCGGATGACAAAGAAGGATGGAACCTTGATAAACCTTGGCTGGCGCCAGAGCAGCCACCCAAGGGCCTTCAAGAAATCCTCATCCCTAAAGGGACCACCCTCCCAATCAAAGTCCAAATGGCTAACCTTCTCGAAACCGTAGCACTAGAACCTTTTTCTAATCATCCAGCCTATGCAAACCAGTCTAATCCTAACCACTGAAGCCTTAACCCACCCTCTATACTTCCGTATCATTCTCATCCCCTACCAAGAACCAAAATTCCTAGAGCCCATGGTTGCAATGGTCGAGTTGATCCCACACACAAACCCTCGACGAGCCATGAGGCCCCTACCTCCCATATACGCTCCCGCACCTCCAAGCATTCCTCCGTCACCTGTCACGTTACCTATCTTCCCTAAAAAGGAAAAACCAGAACCCATTTCCCTGCCAACACATGGAAAAATGACCCTACCACTGCTATCCCAATCGCTTGTCATCGACTTGCATAGGGTACCTTGGAATTACCCCCCAACTCCTACCCAAACCACAGAGGAGTCCATTGTAGAAATTAGGGGAATGTTTAGGTCTGGCCGATGCTACACTTCAGAGGAAATAAAGAGGAGAAGAACAGGGAAAGACAAGGAGGGAGAATGTTCCAACCCACTGACAGATCACGAAATCTCTAAGTTTTCCAAAGCACTAAAAAAGAACGACTACGATGTGATGGAGCAACTCAAGAAAATCCCTTCCCACATCTCCATGTTAAGACTGCTTCTCACATCCGAAACTCATCGCAATGCCTTGCTTAAGGTTCTCAAAGAAGCCCACATGCCAGACAGCTTTACCCCTGAAAATTTGTAAAATATGGTAAGACTCACCAAATGTCATCACTTTAATTGATGATGAGATCCCTGCGGACGGGACTGGACATACATAGGCCCTACATGTGACAATCAAAACCAAAGGGATGATCATATCAAGGGTACTGGTGGGCAATGGATCAGCTCTAAATGTTTGCCCATACTCAACCTTGGAAAGACTCGGGATGGACCAATCTCACTTGAGCCACAACAACATTATCATACGGGCCTTTGACGGGTCCAGAAGAGAATCAATGGGGGAAATTGAGATACCTGTTGATATAGGGCCTGTCACCTTCGCCATCAAGTTCTAAGTTCTACAAATACCTTCGGCCTATAATATGTTGCTTGGACGGCCCTGGATTCATTTAGCAAGGTCAGTGCCATCCAGTCTTCATCAGAAGGTCAAATTTACAATCAAGGCTAAGCTAATTTCCATCTACGCTAAAAAGGAGTTTGCAATTTACAAAACCGACGCCGTTCCTTACACTGAATTGGCTTCCCTATCCTGCTTTTAGTCCTTGGAGTATGTCACCACAATACATGAGGGAGATATGGTTGAGCCAAAATATTTAGACAACGCACGAATGATTGCCCGCTATTTTCAAAAGAATGGATATCAACTAAGCAAGGGACTAGGGGAAAGATTTCAAGGGATTCCTGAAATTTCAGAAATACAATCCCAAAAACATACTTTCGGCCTGGGATACAAGCTGATAAAGAAGGAAATCAAGGGATAGGCCCAGAAGAGAAAACAGTAAAGGATCGCTTAGGGAAAGGGAGAAGAGGAAGAAATGACAAGCCAACTCAAAGAGCTTTGCTTGACAGAAGATAACAAAGGTCTTAAGAGGGGAAAAAGGGAGGCTGACAGCCAAGCCAATATGTTTTAAGTAGCCCTGATTATTGATGTACCTCCACCCTTAGATATGGGAGTACTCGAAAATAACACAACCAGGCCCATTTTTCCTGGAGAGAATCTCGATAACTGGGTAGTGAAGACCTCCTTTGGGCGCGCAAGTTTTAGAACCCAAATATCTAACGTCTTGGCCAATTAATCAAAAAAATGCCTATTTTGACTGATTATGATTTCGAAACTAAATTTGACTACCAGCTCTTGGGAATTGAATTTGATGTAAACAGCACTAATGAGGTCCCGGAGGAGATTTTAGAGCAGTTAGAGAAGCATGATAACCACAAAACTTCTAATATTGAAGAGACAAAGACAATTAATCTGGGAAGCAAGGAATCGCCTAAAGAGGTCAAGATTCGGATAGGATTAGATTATTGGCAACGTCAAGAAATGCTGGAATTACTAGCAGCCTATATTGATGTCTTTGCATGGTCCTACCAAGATATGCCAGGATTGGATGAGTCCATTGTCGAGCACCAACTACCCCTGGATCCGCAGATAAAGCCTATCAAATAAAAGCTCCGAAGGCTTAAACCCGAGTGGAGCTTGAAAGTCAAGGAGGAGGTGGTTAAGCAGTTTCATGCTAGGTTCTTACAAGTGGTCGAATCTCCTCAATGGTTGGCCAACATTATCCCGGTTTCGAAAAAGGATGAGAAGGTTTGAATGTGCATCGATTTTCGAAATCTCAACAAAGTAAGCCCAAAGGATGACTTCCCCTTACCTTATATAGATATCTTGGTAGATAACACTACAGGCCATGAGATGTTCTCTTTTATGGTTGAATTTTCAGGATATAACCAGATCAAGATAGTCAAAGAGGATCGGGAAAAGACAGCTTTTATCATCTCATAGGGAGTGTATTATCACAAGGTAATGCCCTTCGAACTGAAGAATGCTGGGGCAACCTATCAACAAGCCATGGTCACTCTATTTCATGACATGATGCACAAAGAAGTGGAGATCTACCTGGATGATATGATAGTCAAGTCAAGAGCCCAAGAAGACCATTTGATCAATCTACGGAAAGTATTCGATTAGTTCTGCAAGTATTAGCTCAAGCTCAACCTTGTCAATAGTACTTTTGGTGTTTCTTCTGGAAAACTGTTGGGGTTCATTGTCAACAAGAGAAGGATAGAAGTAGATCCTGCCAAGATTAAGTCAATCACCGAAATGCTAGCCACAAACGGGGAAACCGAAATTAAATCCTTTTTAGGCAAATTAAATTTTATTAGCAGATTCATTTCTCAGATGACCCACCTCTATGAACCAATTTTCAAATTGCTCAAGGAAGATACCCCTAAGGAATGGAACGAGGACTACTAACAAGTTTTTGAAAAGATCAAGGAATACCTCCTGAAACCCCCGATCCTGGTACTGCCAACTCCGAGGAGACCCCTCTTAATGTATTTAACAGTTCTCGAGACTTCAATGGGATGTGTTTTGGGTCAGCACGATGAAACTGGGAGACGGGTGCAAGCCATCTATTATCTCAGCAAAATTTTTTTTACCCTATGAGATCAATACACTATGCTGGAGAAAACTTGTTGCGCTTTGGCATGAGCATCTCATCGGCTTAGGCATTACATGCTACATCATACCACATTTCTTATATCTCAAATGGATCCAATCAAGTACTTGTTCAAAAAACCCACTCTCTCCAGTAGGGTAGCCAGATGGCACATGATTTTGGCCGAATTTGACATAGTCTTCACAACCCGCAAGGCAATTAAGGGTCAAGTCGTAGCAAATTACCTGGCAGAAAACCTTATCAAGGAATATCAACCTATGGAGCCCAGTTTCCCTAACGAAGATATCTTATACATCGAATCTGAGGCCAAAAAGCAAGAAGACCCGGGATGGAAGATGTATTTTGACAATGCTTTTAAAAAAAAGGGAGCTGGGATTGGGGCAATCACAGTGTCCGAGAAAGACAATCATTACCCCATTGTATCTAAATTAAAATTTGATCTCTACACTGTAAGCACTCCATTTTTGACCGCTCGGCAGTCTACGCTCCGTCCAGACTTGTACTCAAGTCAATATGGACGTATTCCAATCGAAACCGATTTTCTAAGTCCAAATCCCGCTTATCCATCGCCTCGCAGGCCCACCAGGCCTAAATAGAGGCAAAATGACCAAAATGCCCTTAGGAACATTGTTCTTTTCAATTCCAACTCCAACCCCTCTCTCGAGATAGTTGATTCCTCAAGACGGTAAATCTACTCCAAATCAGGCACGTCTTTTCGGAGACGATAAGTCCCCTTTCCAATCCCTCTCTCGTGACAGTTTATTCCTCGAGACGATTCCAAATCAGGCATGTCTTTCTGAAGACGGTAAGTCCCCTTTCCAACCCCTCTCTCGAGACAGTTTATTCCTCAAGACGGTTCTAAATCAGGCACGTCTTTCTGAAGACGGTAAGTCCCCTTTCCAACCCCTCTCTCGAGATAGTTTATTCCTTGAGACGGTTCCAATTCAGGCATGTTTTTTCAGAGATGGTAAGTCCCCTTTCCAATCCCTCTCTCGAGGCAGTTTATTCCTCGAGACGGTTCCAAATCAGGCACATCTTTCTGAAGACGGTAAGTCCCCTTTCCAACCCCTCTCTTGAGACAGTTTATTCCTCGAGACAGTTCCAATTCAGCCACGTCTTTTCGGAGACGGTAAGTGCCCTTTTCAATCCCTCTCTCGAGACAGTTTATTCCTCGAGACGGTTCCAATCAGGGCTCCTTTAGTAACTTCCCGAGAATGCTTCTTATAGTATTCTTAACCTTTCCTTATCTGTTCGGATCATTCCGAGTCAGTTCCGGCCAACCCAGTACAAAATTACCATTTTGCCCCTGAAGGGCCGGTCTCCTTTTTCGACCACACCGTCTGTGGGCCCCACATGAATGGCCATACTCTCTCCAAAAAGATTCTCAGGACGGGATATTGTTAGACCACCTTGGAAACGGACTGCATTCGGTATGTCCTCCGATGCCAGAAATGTCAAATACACGGGGATATGATCAAAACCCCACCTATCGAGCTCTAACCAATGATGGCCCTGTGGCCTTTTTCTATGTGGGGGATGAATATGATCGGGCCCAATCTCCCCAAAAGCCTCAAATGGACACCGGTTCATCTCAGTTACTATCGATTATTTCACAAAATGGGTCGAAGCCACATCTTATGTCCATGTTACCAAAAAGGTAGTCAACAAATTCATCAAGAACCACATTATCTACCGGAATAGAGTTCTGGAATCACTCTTCACTAATAACGCTACCAACCTGAATAATGACTTGATGGCCCAGTTGTGTCAAAAGTTTAAAATGACCCACCGGAATTCAGTGAGCTACCAACCACAGATGAACAGGGTAGTAGAAGCCGACAACAAAAACATCAAGAGAATCCTCCGAAAAATGATCGACCACTACAAAGAATGGCATGAGAAGCTCCCTTTCGCACTCATGGCCTACCGAACCACAATGAGGGTCTCTACTGGCGCAACCCCTTATGAGTTAGTCTACGGCAATGACACTGTGCTCCCTATCGAGATAGAAGTTCCTTCCATGAGGGTACTAATGGAGACTTAGCTAGAAGAGGCCAAATGAATTAAAGACCGATATGGACAACTTGGCCTACTGGATGAGAAGCATCTAGCCCTTGTTTATCACGCACAATGCTACAAAAGGAGGTTAGCCAAAGCATTTCATAAGAAAGTAAGACCCCAAAGTTTCTAGGCTGGAGATTTAGTGCTGAAAAAGATCATTTCCAACCAAGAAGAAGCTCAAGGAAAGTTTACTCCAAACTACGAGTGGCATTTTATAGTCAAGAAGCTCCTGACATGAAAAGCACTCATATTAACAGAGATGGATGGGTAAGAGTTTCCCAACCCACTAAATTTAGACACAGTCAAGAGTTACTTTGTATAAATCAGAAGTTCTTATTTTCTTTTGAGCAACAAGGAAGTCTGCTGCAATAAAGAGAGGCTTGTGAACTTTTGTTAAAGGAAAAATGTATGTGTTCCCTTCCTAAATCATCCAAATTCTTGCAAAAGAATTCATGAAGATTAGACATGTTAAATTGATATGATGAGAGGCCATCAATTCATTTTACCCCGTACGTCACATCCCTTGCTATAACCCATTTTGAGCCAATTACATTTCTTTGACAAATCCATCTTGGTGATCACCACCCACAACAACCATGAGTAAGTTTGAAAAAAAAGGGGGGAAGGAAAAGGGGAGCATGAGGTGAAAGAAGAACTTCCTTGAACATTGAAAGAAGAAGGAAACAACGCAATATTCAAAAAAAAAATATGACGAGGCACCCCAAAAAATTAATAGACCATGCAAAAAGCAGTATTAAAGCAAAATCAAGAGAAACAATGAACTCTAAAAATAAGTAAAGAGTTCATGTGAAAATACGAGCAAGACCCAAAAGAGAAAAACCAACAAGGAAAAGACCCAAAGAAGAAGGAATGCTGAAATAGTGATCACCGGTCCGTAACAAACCCAAAAGAAGTGCAGCACTTTGGGCCTTCCATACCTTTTCTTTTAAAACCCCATAACCTAGCCTCGTTACAACCTAATTTAAAAATTCCTATTTGATCAATGAAAATTGTCTAATCTAAACTGAGTTCGACATAAGAAAGATGATAATTTTCGAATGAGGATGAATGTCTGAATACCTAGGTCTCCACCCCTAACAAGCAGGTCCTCCCTTGATTATAGGAGAATTCCTTGTTGCTCAAAAAAAAAAAAAAAAAGAGGGCATGACCCCAAAGGGGCGTAAAATCTTGAAAGAGCGTTACGAGTAAAAAGATGGAGGCATGGCAAGATACAAACCTATCGGTTTGGTGAAAACCCGCAAGGGCACCGAGACACAAAAATGATAGAACAGGGATAGGTGAAACCCTTTAAAGGCACTGACGGAAAAAATGGCAAAAAAAAAGAATCTTTGCTCCCTTCTCAGATTTGTCTCAATCAACAGGTGGACGGTTCCCAGATCAACGCAAGAAAGACAGGAAAAAATTGTAGTCGTCAAAAAAGACATTCTTTTGAAATCAATGGGCCAAGTAGAAGGAACAACACGGGTCCCTGCTAAGAACGCCCTGATGAGAATCCCATTCCAAGGAAGTAGTTCTTACCTTAAAATATATATAATTCTTACTATAATACATGTTTAAACTAACAAAATAGTGCAGGAATAGGCAGGTGATGGCACATCGCAAAAGAAAGGTAATATCTATTACAGCAAAATCATGAGAATCAAGCTAATATAAGCGTATCTACAAATGCAGGGAATCTTGGAAGAAAACCTAGACATCTTGAGGCAAGCTAATCACAATACAAAGGAAAAAGAAAGACAAAATGGAATAATCACATCAGGGACGAGGGGCCACGATGTACCGGTCCGCGTCCCCATCCGATGAGTCCTCATTCGAGCCCCTAATGGCGAGACTCACAGGGCCAGAGCCAGCAAGTGAAGGACCAGCCTTGCTAAACGGTAGCGTCAGCAATCTCCCTCTAGAAGGGTTGGCACTGGCAGAGGCCCCGAAAGATGAAGTCGACAACTGGCTTAGCCCATGACACTGACATCGATCAAGGAGGCGATCCCTCTCCTGTGAAAGGGTGTGTACCATGCGCCTCAATAGAACTATGAACTCATCTCGTGGGTTAGCCTCCACTGAAAAAGGGTGTCTCGGTACCTCCGAGGGTGCCTAAGTCCCCAGGAAACATTGGCTAAAGGGCAATCTCTTGCCCTGGGAGCTGCCTCAAGCTACCTCTCCAAATCACTCACTCGTATCCTGCTGGCCTCCAGTTGAGCCTCTAACTCACTCACTCAAGCACGATAAAGTCTCCGATGGCACCTCGCCCTGATGGTAGCAATGGCCAAAAGATTAGCATATCCTACTGGAGGTAGGGAAGACTCCGGGAGAGGATCCCTGACTGTGGCATCCCCCAGAACGTACATCTGAAACCATCTGTCGCTAATCAGTAGTGGTTGTCGGGACAAAGGAAAACGGACCATCTCAGCTTTCATGCGCTACCAAAGTCTGCTACAACTCAGTCACTAAACCTCTCGGTACCTCATTGCCAAAGTAAGTATGATACCCTGTCACCATGGCAGTATATGGGATATCCTGTGTCTGACCCAGCTGGCGGAGAACTCGAATGCCGACGAAGGGCGCAACACCCCTTAAGCCAACCAAGGGGATGAAAACCCGACCAGAAGTTTGTACTCACAACGAATCAACATTATATAAACCCACAAACCACTAAACTAAATCAGATCTCCTCGTCTGGAGGAACGCCATTGATGTCATATAAGAATCGGGGCAGTCCATACCATCGATGATCTCCTGCTGAGACCTCACCAAGGTACAAATAGGGTCAACATCCAGATACCATATGTGATAGGTAATGTGGTGAACAAATAGATGCTCGAGAGCCCACAACTGAAAAATGGGTCGAGACCCTCTAAAGAAAGTAACCACCCCACTCTAAAACTGAGAAAAGATCACGTAGGTCTCATCCACAGCTAACGGAGCATAAGAATATCCTTGTCGGATTAACAACAGCAAGGAACAGAGTCTGCTATCCACTCGACCATCTCCTCGAGGAAATACCAGAAGGCTCAACAAAATCAGGGCAAGTGCATTCATCTAAGTGATGGGCCACTCCATAAAAGTATGCCAAACACTAAGATGAGTAGCCTGACCAGTATGAAACTCAAAATGATCTAGTAAAAAGCCCACCTCCAGTACTAGAAAAGCGGGATGAGAGTCCGAATCCAAAATCTGGCACCTGAGTCCCAACTGATCAGAAATAACGGACATAAAGCCCCGGGGAAAGTCTGGACCCACAATACCCTCCTGACCACTCCTGAAACCTAGCAAACACCCATACTCATGAGGGGTCGGCGTCAACTCAAAATCACTAAAGTGAAATAAACATAGCTGGAATTGACTCAGAATGATCTGGAAAGATAAAAAAGGGTTGAGAATACTATCAGAAGCATTCTCAGGAGGTTACCGATTTGATACCTAGAGCTGGTGTGGTTCCTGGGCATTTGGATGCCTAGGGACAAAATGGTCATTTAGCTTTAAATGGGCCTTACAGGCTCGGGAAGCAACCGGTAGACTAAATTGGAGTTTAGAAGTCCGGTTAGAGTCTGAATATGCGTGTGATGTGTGAAAATGAGCCTAGTCGGGCTAGAGATTGCTGAGCAGGCAAAAATGCGGTGCTTACAGCTGCCCTTCTTTTTCTGTCTTCGCTTATCGAAGACAGAAAACGATAAAGTAAGAATCCCATGTTAACCGCGAGGCGATCGGAGGGACTTGGAAAAAAATAGAAATCCAAAGAACAGTTACCTCGAGTAGCTGGTCGATGATTGGCATTTTATCTGGTAAAATGATACTCCTCTGGGGGAATTAATGCCCCTTGAACTGGCGCTCTATCTGGTAGAACAATGCTCTTCTCGGGGAATTAACGCTTTTTGAACCAGCACTCCGTCTGGCGAAATACTGCTCCTCCGGGGGACTGGACACTTCTTGAACTAGCACTCCGTCTGCCAAAACATTACTTCTCTAGGGAAATCCAATATTAACATCTTATATCTCTTGAATCGACACTTCGTCTAGCGAAACGTTGCTCCTTTGGGGAAGTCCAAAGTTGACTTCAAATACCTCTTGAACTGGCCCTTTGTCTGGTGAAATGTTGTTCCTTTGGGGAAATTGATGGTTAATTTTTGATATTTCTTGAATTGGCACTCCGTCTGGCGAAATGCTGCTCCTCTGGGGAAATCCAAGATTGATTTTTGATATTTCTTGAACGGGCACTCCGTCTAGCAAAATGCTGCTCCTCTGGGGAAATCCAAGGTTGATTATTGATATTCCTTGAACTGACACTCCGTCTGGCGAAACGATGCTCCTTTGGGGAAATCCAAGGTTGATTGCTGATATTCCATGAACCGGCACTCCGTCTGGCGAAACGCTGCTCCTCTGGGGGAGTCCAAGGTTGACTTTTGATACCTTTTGAACCAGCACTTCATCTGGCGAAACGCTGCTCCTCTAGGGATGTCCAAGGTTGATGTCTGATATTTCTTGAACTGGCACTCCATCTGGCGAAACACTGCTCCTCTAGGGAAGGTCCAAGGTTGATTTTTAATATTTCTTGAACCGGCACTCCGTCTAGTGAAACGTTGCTCATCTGGGGAAAGGTCAAAGATTGATTAGGGAGGTCGAGGGTGGGCCATTGCCCCATTCCTTACTTCTTGTCGACCAAGAAAGTCTGAACTTTCTGAGGTGTATGCCAGTGTTGGAGATGTTTGAGGTTACTTGATCGCAGGGTGGCTTTTTAGCTCCATTTGGTACTTTTCCTTATTCCTTGTTCCCTATTTGAGAGAGAAAGAAAGACATAGAATGATTTTTTGTGCAAAAATAATCTAAGAATGCCCTGGTAAAGGGTGAATGCGTGTCATATTTTTTCATGAATGCGCATGGGATTAAATGCATGATCTATTTTTATGAATACGCATAGTTTAAATAAGAATTGAATTGAATGCGTGCCCTACTTTTTATGACTGCACAGGTTCACACAGAAGTGGAATTGAATGCATGTTATACTTTTGGATAATGCACATATAGGAATGGAATTGAATGCAATGTCCCCTTTTTTTGTGATAAATGCACACATTTATATAAGAATTGAATTAAAAACATGACCTACTTCCTTACGAATGAACAGGTTCATACAGGAATGCAATTGAATGCATGAATAGATACAAACTACACAGAAATCTAAATAGATGCGCAGGTTATACATGTCATGGATAAATATCCCAGGATTGCCCCAAGGCCCATACTCTCAGGATTTTTTTTCCTTTCCAGGATTCTGCCCCATTCAGTTTTATCCCATTCTTATCGGGGTGTGATAGCATATGCACCATTCTCCAGGGATGTTGACATTTGGATTTGCTATCCTATCCCGATTTTCTACGGGGTTGCTGTTTAGGATTTTTCTGAACTCACTTGGTTTTTCGCTCAGATTTTCAAAATGCCACCATGGCTTAAGCGACGACTCGCATGCCCTTTGCAGAGCGATAAACAGCTAAGCTCTCAATCCGAGAAGACTTTTTTTAGGACTGTAATGTAGGCTAGGTTTAGGGGTTATAAGAAATGAAGGGATATTTAGGCTCAAAGATCTTCCTTTAGTGGGTTGTTTAAACCAAAACCACCTAAGCACACCTTGGAGCATGAGATTGCCCCTTGCATTCCCTTCCATTTCTCCTTTCTCATCCTAGTCGTCTTGGTATTGTTCAGGCTTATTTGGACTAAGAAATTTTCTTTGATCTGAGAGGACTTTAATTTGGACCGTAACGTAGGCTAGGTTAAGGGGTTTATGAATGAACGGGATATGTAAGCTCAAATTTGATGTTGCTTCCAGCAGGGTTTAGATTCGCACCATCCTTTGTTGGTCTTCCAGTGGGATTTCATCCCCTGATATCCTCTTCTAGCTTCAGAAACATATCTGGCTCATTTAGATCAAGCAATCTTTTTCAATCAAAGTGGACTTTAGTAGGGTTGTAATGTAGGCTATGGTTTGGGGTTTAACAAGAAAGGGTAAAGGCTCCAACCTATTGCTTTTACTGGGCTTCCTTATCACCTAGGATCACCTTTGAACATATATTCTTTAAAGAGTTCACCTTTCTTGTAGTCTAATCCTTGACCTTGTAACGGGGTTGTCTGACATTTGTCCCCTGACTTCTGGCCTTTCTATATGTTCTTCAAGATAACACAAATATTTTTTGTTTTCGGCCACCTGCCCCTTGGCAACTCTTTTCCTTTGCTATTCTTTTTCATCTCTTTTCTTTCTTTTTATGAAAAGAACAATTCTGCAACCCTTTTTCTCCTTTAACCTTTTTCTTAACAACTCAATCTAACCCATTGTGGGCAGTGATCCCTAGGTTGGGGGTTTCTTTCTAGCTCAACATGTTTGACAAGGGTTGCTTTTAGCTGTATGAGAAATGAAATGAGGGCCTTTCTTCATTTTGAACAAGATTGCTTGATCCATACAGCCTTCACGTTACTTTAGCTTAATAGTCGATGACATTCTCTGCCAGATCTTCTGCTGCTTGTTTGCCCCAGTGTAGCAGAATGGTTCTGGATCGGGGTTAACAAAAATCTTCCGCTTTCTACAAGGCACTAGTGGGTTAAGCAAAGGGGATATTTTTGTGTATGGTAGCAGAATTGAGGCCTCTAATCATTTCAAATTGAATTGCTTAGTCCATAAGGCCTTTGTACAAAATTTAGACACTATTCCTAAGGATGATGTGCTTCAGCCAGTGAACCCCTATATATTCCATTAAATCAACTACTTTGAGCCTACCTCGATGTGGGGGATGGTTCTTGGTTTGGAGATATCTAAAAAGAAATTATGTACGGCTCTAGTGGGCTGAGCAAAGGGTACTGTTTGTTTAGGATAAATAGAATAATGGTTTCTCATCATTTTGGAGTCTCAGATGCCCATTGCCTAGCCAGGATATCATGCAAGTGTCGCCTCTTCAATAGAATTTGCACCTCTTTGTTGAGATTGCCTTCCTCCTATCTCTCACTCTCTCTCTCAGTCTCTCAAAGGTTTTAACCCCTTTTAAATGGGTTGCCCATGCTATCCTACCCTTCAAGTTGAGTCATTTACCAAATGGGGAAGAATCCCTAAATGAGACAATTGTCTACAAGAGTATGAGACAAAGGGGATAAACTGGGAACTACTTATTTTTATTTAAAAACATGATTACATGGCATGTAGTGTTCATTTAAATAAGATATGCAAGAAATAGAAAGATAAAAGGGAAACAGATGAATTTTATGAAAACCTCCCTTTTCTTGTGGGCCCCTTGGTGAGAACCCTTAACAGGGTTTTGAAACTATGCCGACTGCTTTGGTATTTCATTCCCCGGGTGTATCACCAATGACGGAGGGCGAATTGATAGATCTTTTGCGGTGTTTGGCATGCATTCGGAAGTTAGGAGATTCTTTTATGGTAATACACGTGTCTAACAGAACTTTGCAAACGATGAAACCTTTTTCTACATGGACGGTGGTTGTCGCAACATGGCAGGGAGGTAACATCTTGCAAATGGATGGTTAGTTCTTCTTGCTCCTTGATGTAGGCTCGGCCTCTTCTAACAACTAGGCTTATCCTCCCATGAGTTTGAATCTAGTGATGTGCTAGAGGGATTCCATGAATTCAGTTGTGCTCTCTGACCTATAAAAAGAAAAAGAAAAAGAGAATGCACTCAACATGTAGAGTTGGAGGTTCTATGTGATGCATGTCCTATGAAGGTCCCTTCTTCGAGGGAATCTAGGCATGATGACAAGTCCATTTTGGAGGTGGGGTTTTGCCCCTATTATGCAATACAATACCTATTCGACGTGTGCCGGTTGATGTTTCCTTGTTTGAGCAATCTCGCCTCCATGGACTGAGAGAGATTTGGGCCTCTCTCGAGATATGGTTCTATGCATGCCATGAATCCTTAGGGTTTAAGAACCAGTAGGAGTTTTGATAGGTTCAATTAACATGAGATCGGATTGCTCCTTTCTCTCTACGGTTGATTAGATGCATGAAAATGAAATGACTTGAGTTTCTTGGAACTCTTGTCTTGCAATGGATATGGATGCATGAGCATAAAAGAAGTGAACGTGTAAGCAATATGATGATAATAAGTGAGTGATTTAGAAAACCCCCTTCTTGTCTTGCTTTTGCCTTCAATTCTTTTGGTATTTGGAGATGAGGAGGGGAAGACAGAAGGTAAGAAACAAAAGAGAAGTTAGTGCCTTGATTTGAATATTTCTATGCAATGTATGTCCTAGGGGTGCCCCTACTTAGGAGGGAGACTAAACATGGTGAATTGGCTCACTTTTGGAGATAGGAGATTTGCCCTTGTATGCAGATACCTTACCGTCAAGTGAGAACCTCTAGCCATCCATGCATTCATTTGCAAGAGTAAAGAAGTACATTGAATTTTGGGTTTAAGATACAAAAGAATTGAAATACATTTTAATAGAGGGAGGGGGAACATTTTCCTTGGACTTCCACCTATCTAGTTTTACAAAGGAAAGTCCTAAACTACTCTTGAGTCTTCGGATTCGCCTTCGTTGGACTTGATGTTAAGGAGGTCGCTGAGAGACGTTGTTGATCGATTACCCCTTGTCTTCTTGGCAATCTCATCTCCATGAGCATAGAGGGATTGTGGCCCCTCTTATGGAATGGATTGGTATGCATGCTATGAGTCCTTAGGGTTACGTGGGAACCCTTAGGATTTAGGTACGTTTAATGCAAGGGAGAGTGACCTTGGTGTCACTCTCTATGGGTTGATCATATGCATGAGGATATAGTGACTTCAGTTACTTGGAACTCTTGTCTTAACATGGGATATTGAATACATAAACATGGGTATGCAAAGAGTATACGGAGAGAAAATGCAAAAGCAAGGTAAATGTGCATGCATAAGCAGTTAGACAGCCATTATAACAATAAGAAAACAAACATTATAACAACAGGAATAAGCAGATATAAACGAAAGTAAGAGCAGTTGCCCTTTCCTCCATGGTTTTGGAAAACGGTGTCTGTGTCTTAAATCCGATAGAGGTTCGGCTATGCATGGTGTTTATATGAGCATGAGGCTGAGGGTTGACTAATACGTCCTAAAAAGGCTCGGTCCCCAGATCTTCAAACCTAGGCCCACTCCCCGAGGTGGTGCCATGATCGGTTGGTGATCCGAGCGGAGGAACCATCAAAAGGCCATAGGCGAAGAAACTGACACAACATCTTGCCCACAACCAATATACCGTTCCCCCTTTCTAACTAGAAAGTTCATATCAGGGTAACAATGCAAGTATGTAGAATACAGGTGCACATGCAGTGTGTGTGTAATTTTTGAAAGCGGAGGAAAGAGCTCAACAACTCCCATTCATCCTGTTCATCACATTCAATGCATGGCGGTTAATAAAATTTAAACAAAATGTGTACCAACAAAACAAAGATGCAAGATTTAGTATGTGGATGGCAAACTTAGTACAAGATAATATGAATAAATGCATGTTTTTTTAAAATAATTTTGAAAATTTGGTTTTGAAAATTTAAAGCGAATAGGATTGAACCAAGTTGATTGAAGACTCTACATGGGTGAAGGGTAAAGAGACATGACTACGGCCTAACCCTCTAAGTGTTCCTAGCGGAGTCGCCAGCTGTCGCACCCAGATTTTTCGTACTCGAGGAATACACACACAACTGGAAAAAATGCTTTACTCTCTCGTTAGAACTCACCCTCCTAGAAGATTGAGTGCGACTAGGTTTAAATTGAAAATTAATTTGAATAAGGGCTTTTAAAAAAAAGTTTGGAGTCGTCACCTAACTTGATTAAGGTGAGTTAGGTCATCTAAAAGCTAAGCACAATCCGAAGACTATACTAAGGGTTTTTGGAAATAATTTCGAAAATATCTCCTCAAGAGAGGATTTTTAAGAAAATAGGTTATTAGCAACCTTTAGAAAATAATTAAGCCTTTTTTTTTAAAAATAACTCCGTTTTTGGTCCTTGAAGATAATGTCCCTAGGTTCGGAGGTTGGTTATGTGTAGGGAAGATGCACTAAGCCATCACTCTATCCCGCCCTTGCGGTACCTACATGTCTATTTACCCTAGATTCACCTATGAGAATCTTTAACTAACAACTGTTCAATCCTATCCACTTTAGAAAACAATGTTTAAAATCTATCATGATGCATGATGTAAGTGCAAGAAAAAGAAGTTGGAAAATAGATTTGGAAAGAAATTAATTTGATTTGAAAAGATAGACTTGGAATTAGAAAGTTTTAAAAGTTGGAAATAGAGATTTTGGAAATAGAAATTTGGAATTAGAAAAATGGATTATGGAATTGAAAACTTAAAGAAGATTGTAGAATTGGAGATTTGAAAAAAGTTATGGAAACAAAAACTTGAAAAAGGTTGTGAAATTTGAAATTTGAAAGAAGTTGTGACCGCACCCATGAGGGTTGCCTACGTATCCTTTTGGAAGAATCAGGTGAGTCGTAGTTCGGATCAGAGTCCGATAGAAAATAGAAGATAGAAGATTTTGATTTGAAAAAGGATTTGATTTGAACTTAGAATAGAAGATTGGAATTTGGATTTGGAAAGATAGAGCTTGGAAGAAAGATTTAGACTTGTTTTGGAAAGATGAAGGTTTACTTAGGAAGGATAGGATTTAGGAAAAACTTGAGGTTTAATAAAGATTCGACTTGATTTGAAAGAGTTTCAAAAAAGATTAGATTTAGGAAATGTTCAAATTAGGAAAGTTCAAATTAGGAAAGTTTCAATTTAGGAAAGTTTCGATTTAAGAAAATTTTGGAATTAGAAAAGTTTCATCTTTGGAAGGTTTTGACTTAGGAAAGTTTTGAATTTGGAATGTTTTGAAATATGGAAGTTTTGAATTTGGAATGTTTTGAAATAGGGAAGTTTTGAAAGTAAGAAAGCTTTGAGTTTAGAAAGTTTTAGATTTAGAAAGATTTTAAGTTTAGGAAAGTTAGGATTTTAGAAAGATTTGGGTTTAGAAAGTTTTAACCTAAGAAAATTTTGAATTTGGAAAGATTTAAAATTTAGAAAGTTTAAGATTTAGAAAGTTTTAAAGTTTTAGAAGATCTTGATATTAGGAAAGGTTTGAGTTTAGGAAAGATTTGAAAACCTAGATTTGGAAAGTTAAGATTTGAAAATGGATAGAATTAGGAAAGGTTTGAATTAGGAAAGATATGGAAGTTGAGTTTTAAAATTTAGGAAAGATTTTTATGTTCAAGTTTTGGAAACTTAAGATTTAGGAAATTAGAAGATTAGGAAGGAGTTGAATTAGGAAAGATTTGGATTTTATTCTTAAGAAAAAGTGTTTTGATTTTGTTTCCAAAAACGGAAGATTGGATCTAGTTTCCTAAATGGGAGATTGGATTTGATTTCCTAAAGGGAAGTTTTAGGAACCTTAGATTTAGAAGTGTATAGTTTTGACGTAGAAAATAGGTTTTGGAAATATGTATAGTTTTGATGTGAAATAAGAGGTTTTGGAAACCTAAGTTTTAAGGCAAGTTCGGAAACCATGTTTTTTGAAAGAAAAATTAGGGTTTCCTAATTGTAGGTTCTAGGGTGTGACTTGGGCTCTAAGGAAAGAGTTTGAGTTTTTTGGAAAGTGCATTTTTGGAAACGAAGATTTTGGAGGAAGATTCTAAAAAGGGGTTTTTAGAAAGTATATTTTTGAAAAGAATTTTAGGAAGAAAGTTTTTGAAAATTAAAACTTTGAGAGAGTTTTGGAAACAAAATTTTAGAAGAAGCTTTTAGGAAAGCGAATTTTGAGGAGAATGTTTTGAAAAGGAGTTTGAAAAGAGAAGTTTTGAAAAATAGATTTTTGGAGAGAGTTTTTAGAAAACAATTTTGGAAAGGAATTTAAAGAGGTTTATGGAAAACAAGTTGGAAAAGAGATTTTTAGGATGAGATTTTCAAGAAGAGATTTTGGAATGTATATAAAATATCTCACTTTCCTAAAGCGATTCTAATCATAAGAGGGCTAGAACCATTTTAGGATAGTGGTTTTGAAAATAACAAGATTTGAAAATATGGACCATGAAAGTCACTTTAAATGTAATACTTTCCTAAAGCAACCCTAGCCATGGAAAGGCTTGAATCACCCTAGGATTGTGATTTTGAAAACAAATTTTGGAAAAGAAGATTTTGATGCAATTTTGAAAACAATGTTAATGCAAATTTTAAAAACGAGTTTGAAAACAATTTTAGAGAGATGCAAGATCATGATATGCGCAATGCAAATTTAGGGTTGTGAACATGCAAGGTTAAGGCTTCACCACATAATCAAGAGGGCTGAACCCACGTGGTCTCCGATTAGACTAAAAGAAAGCCCCCGACATGGTGACCCTCCAATAGTCTAATCCTACACATGGATCGGGAATCCCCTTGTTTGAAGTATGCAAAGAAAGGGGGGAAGAAGATGGGAGATTAAAATAGAGAAAACCCAAGTGGGTTAGGAGAGAGAAGAGAGAGGGGGAAGAGTAAAAACTAAAAGAGAAAGCCTACCTTGTCTTGTTTATTTCGCTTGGCTTTGCGCACCTTGCTTTTCTTCAGTCTTCGCTTCACTTCAGTCTTCGAGGGCTTGTCTTTGATCTTCAAAGCTTGTAGTTGTTGCAATCCAAGCCTTCGATGGAGGGTTGGAGGTTAGTGTCTAAGTGTATAGGAGTGTGTATGAGTGTATAGGAGGCTAGGGTTTGTATATAGTGGCTAGGGTTTGGAAAACCTAGGGAAGCTAGGGTTTAGGGAGGTTACGAGCTCTATATATCAAATATTAGGGTTTTCAGACTGAGTTTGCAGACCTCTTTCGTGCTGGAGGAGGCTTTGTATTTATAAACAGAGGAATGCACTGGTGTCTGTTGCAATGGCGCCAGGCTAAAAATTACACTGGCGCCACTAGTAGTGGCGCCAGCCATTTAGGAAATGTTTAAGGTTGGCAAGCAACGTATCTTTGGAAGATTTGGGCGCATATACTAGTGACTACCATGTAATTTTTAGCCTAGTTTCACTAGGAGTGACTCCGGAAAGTCCGGGGATGAATTGAAGGGGCCGTGAATGACCCAGAGAGCAGGAAAGGGATAGGAACCCTTGGAATAATGTCTTGGGGACAAAGGAGTTGAAAAATGATGACAGAATTTGTTAGAATGGTTGACCGGGCCATTAAGGGCAAAATGATCAACCAGGCTGAAAAGCTATGGGTTGGACCTGGAATGTCCTGGAAAAAGACTTGAGATTTGGAAACATTATTTAGAATGTTCCCAAAGGCTATTGGTTTGATACCCAGAGCCGATGTGATCGAAAAAGGTGACCGGCCCACCAGGGGCAAAATAGTCATTTCGCATCGGGTTTGCCGGAACTGACTCGGAATGATCCGAAAAGATAAAGAAAGGTTGAGAATACTATAGGAAGCATTCTTGGGAGGTTACCGGTTTGATACCCAGAGCCGGTGTGGTTCCCGGGGCGTTTGGATGCCTTGGGGCATAATGGTCATTTAGGGAAGCAACCAGTGGACTAAATTGGAGTTTAGAAGTCAGGTTAGAGTCTGAATATGCGTGTGATGTGTGAAAATGAGCCCAGTCGGGCCGGAGATTGCCGAGCGGGCAAAAATGGGGTGCTTACATAGTTCAACCCTAACTCTAAAGTTAGGAAGCTTCAACCCTTTTCTAAAACTCCTTTCTAAACCTATATGGTTTTCCAATTTCAATCTAAGTCAAAATGTTTTCAAAACTCTACTTCTTCTTTCTTAAATTAAGTCTAAGTTCTTCTTCCAAGTTCGCTTTTTTCAAATCAAAATCAATTTCAACTCCAAGTTTAATTTCAAATCTTGTATTCCAAGTTTAAATCAAAACTTTTTCCAAAACAAATTCTTTTCAAATCAAACTTTTCAAACAATACCCCAAAGTGTCTATTTTCTGTCAGATCCCGAGTCTGAACTACGACTGACCTAATTTCTAAAAAGGGATACATAGGCAACCCTCATGGGTGCGGTCATAACCTTTTTCAAACTACCAATTCAATGTTCTATTTCAAGTTTCTAATTCTGAAAGTTATTTTCAAGTCTTCAATTTCAATTTCTAAAACCTTCTTTCTAATTTCAAATTAAATCTTTTCAAATCTTCTTTCAAAAATCAAATCTATTTTCCAAATCAAATCAAGTTCTTTTGAAATCTATTTTCAAAATCAAATTAAATTCTTGCAGTTGCATATCATGCATCATGTCAAACTTCTTTCTAAAAGCTCTTTTTCTAAAGTGGATATAATTGGACATTTAGTTTTAGGTGACCTAACTTACCTTAATTAAGTTAGGTGGTGACTCCAAATCTTTTCTAAAAGCCATTAATCAAAATCAATTTTTAAATTCAAACCTACTCGCACTCTTCCTTCTAGGAAGATGAGTTCTAACATGAGAGCACTGTTTTTTTCCCACTTGTATATATTTCATTCGAGTGCAAAAAATTAGGGCGCGACAACAATGCAACTGTTAGGGATTTATACTAAAAGTTATGTTTTGTATAATGACTTTAGTATTTATTAATAAATTAGTTATTCCATTTTAATGAGAATCTGTGTGAGCAATATTTGTCTTGCGTTATTTATTTAATGATTAAACATGTGTGTCTCTTATTTTATATTGTAGATGATTTGGTGTGTAGAGTATGACTTACACACGAAAGATTATATTATTAGTTTTTATGGAATTTAAGCTGATAGTTCACAATCTTTGACACAACTGGACACACCATTAGTAGCACTACAGCACAAGGTTTTAATAGGTCTATCTTTACTATAGAGAACGGTATAGTTCCAACTCTTTGCACTAGTACACTTTGTGTGTATTGATCAAGACCGTGTTGAGATAATTATGTTTAAACTGACTATAAAAAATAATTAATACCTCAGGATTATTATGAGTGCTTATGTTTTTAATCCTAATATAATAAACAGACATGTGCGTGTAGTGTTTATTGTTTTGATTCACAAAAAAGTGAGATTCTTTGTGGGTCAATAAACTCAGTGAGTTGGACAATAACATTATGTGTATGGTGAATATTAATTATTGATAGAATTCATGTCCCGATATAGAGATTGATAATACCCCATTGAGGAAGCTTATAAGTTTTGATTATGTCAAACCCTGTAGGTGCATTATATATCCAATATATCAAATAAGTTTAATGAAAGGTTTTAAGGAATTAAATAAGTCTATTAAATTTAATTGTCAGTAATATAATTTAATAGATGAGTATCTGTGACCTTAACATGGAGAAATAAATAAACATTTAATAATATGGAGCTCAAAATATAATTCCTAGTATGACAAGGAGTGCAATTATAATTTATTAGTGGTATAAAGTATAATTTAGGTAAATAGGGATTAATCATGGTTGGATTAAGAATCATTATTTGCGTAGGAAACCCTAGTCATACTAACCGTGTGGTCCCTGCTGTAACTTATATATATATATATGCACTCTAAGAGCAACTAGGGTTACGCTTACTCATAATTTAGAGATACATGTTTTTGTGAGAATAAGAAACTCTAGCAGCTGTGAGCCCAATCTCTCTAGAGTAAGGCGTGTTCAAGGGATACATCAAAAGTCCAAATGTTGAGTTTAAGTAGTTGAATATTTCTTGTTGTTGTTGCATGTTGTTTGAGATCAAAGCAGAGGGATTTCAAAGTTCATACTTGCTATTATTCGGGATCAATTAAGATAGATCTCGAAGGTACGATTTGAATCGCATTGATTAGTTTCTGCAATTAGATCAGAATTTTTCGTATTATGCGTATGCACTATAGCCAGATTATGAAAAATTTCGCAGTCCCTAACAATTGGTATCAGAGCCTTGGTTGATACTGTATACGTATAAAACCTATCATGTTCTCTGAAAATCGGTTCTATACATGCTTAGGGTAGAATGTGGGTTTGTTTTAACCTTTGTTTTGTAGTAATTTGCCTAGTTATTAAGGTCACATGAATGTATATTATGTGATTGTGTGTTGACATGATTCTTAGATTGTGAACTCCAAGTTAATGAGGCATATAATCAGATGTAACAATTAATTTTCACGAAGTATGGGAACTCCATTGTTTTGAAAATTTTGATTTCTTGTATTCCGTAACTCTACTGTTATGGAGAATACGATCTGTTGTAATCAAAGAAGATAGAGAAACAATAATAGTGCAAGAACTAGGGAAGAAAAATGAAAAAAACCTAAAGATGTGAGGAAAATTCCTAAGAACGTGGGGCAGCATTTCGTTTAGGTTTTGGGGACGCTGCCCTTGAGCCCCTACTGGTGGCGCTACCCCTAGGCCCTTGTGACCTGACCAGGTAGGTCGATCCCCATCACCAGGAGCGCTACCCTCAGACCCCCATTCATTAGCGAAGTAGCAAATAAGAATTCTTGGTGATGTCATGATGCGGTTGGACTCTTTATCACTTTGGAGTGACTTCTTGACCATAATAGTCATGATCTTGATTAAATCTTGTTCATCTTATTTGTCTATGATTATTATTTTTTATGTTCTTGTTGTTATGTTATTAACATGAGAGAACATGGAAAATAGATATACGGCCTTTAAGTTGTGTTTTAATTATAGAAATTTAAAATTTCAATTTTGGTTTATAAATGTTCAACTGAAGAGTAAAATTAATTTTCATGTTTTAATTTAAATATTTTTTTCTAAATTAAGGGAATTTAAAATTTTATTTGTTATACATATATAAGTCACCGATATTAAAAAATTATATTTATTGAATAATTAAACACATGACATCCTCATGTGTTAAATATCTAAGTGGATAAGGGAATTTATTATGTATAAATAACATGGTCTCCATTACTAGTTTATAAGTAACGTAATTTATTTTATATTTTGGTTTTAGTACCAATCTCTAGCTCGACTGAATCCAATTCTCAAACTCCAATCCAGTCAACCAGTCACTTCCCGAGCCCATAAAGCCCAAATGAAGCCATAAACATCATTCTAGGTAGCTTTCCGGGACCGGGCAGTCTTGAAAACCAATGCCATTCCGGTAGCTTCCTGAGATCAGGCGATATCAAGGACCAACACCCTATCAAATTTCAGATGGTTCACTTCTAGTGCCTGCGAGCCCACCAATGTAAAATGTCTGTCATTCGGTAGTTCTCCAAGACTAGGCGTTCTCAGAGACTAACACCACCCTCACAAGTAGCTTTCTGAGACCAGGCATTCTCAAAAACCAACACCACCCTACATCTAGCTCTCTGAGACCGGGTGTTCTCAGGGATCAACACCGTATAGGTAGTTTTTCAGGACCGAGCGGTCTCGGGAACTAACATCTAGGTCAACACCGGCGCTTGCTAGCCCGACTCGGTGAAAAATGACCAAACCTGCCCTTGGGCTTCCAGGCATGTTTTGGAAAAGTTCAAAATCCCTAAAAACAGTAAGACCACCCTTCCAAGATGTTACTAAGCATTTAGGCCTACTCTGCACACCATTCAGCCCAATTCTAGTCCCATTCCGGCTGACTCCGGTCAAAATGACCGTTTTGCCCCCAAACACCCCAGCACTGCACAAACCCCACCGAACAGTAAAAGACTCTTTTGAAAACATCCCTGAATGACCCAGCACGCTTAACTTGACATTCTGATCTATTCCTGACCATTTCCAACCAGATCTAGTCAAAATGACCATTTTGCCCTTGGCAACCGGAACGTGCCCTAAAACAACACCGGTCTTAGGTTATTGAACAGTAGATCTCGTCATACACCCCTGTTTAACCTAAGAAAGATCTCATGACACTAAACACCCGCCTCCCGTTTCTCCCGATTCCCTAGTTATAACTCACCATCAAATGACTTGAGAAATGCATAAACCAGGGAATTCTCGAAAGCTCGTTCGTGGACCTTTTCATTGATACGGCTCGATCTGATAGATCATTTCCTGAAACTTTTCATCGTATGGCTCAAAAACTACAACTCTCAGCATCCCCTAGAGCGTCTCGCAGACACTCTACCAAGGTTGACTTTTCCCCCAATTCCCTGATTATAACGCACCGTCAAACGACTTGAGAAATTCATAAATTAGGGAATTCCCGAAAGTATTTCCAGAGTACTTTCTATCGGTATAGTCCGATTGAAGAGATCGCTTCCCGAAGGTCCCGATCATGCAACATGAAAATAATTACTTTCAAAACCCCGCGGACCGTATCACAGATGCTCCGCAGAAATGCCATTTTATGAACATTTCCTGAGATGATATCTCGCACTTCAGAACATCATTCAAACTTCTCAAAAATACGAAAGTTCGTGAGAAACCCTAGGAGAACATTGTGGGTGCAACCGATTCCCCTGAAACCTTCCTGATTGGTTCAATTATTGAGACAAAGTTTAAACGAACAATCTCGGTGACGGAGAGTATGCTACATGCGCCCAAATTTTGATCAAATCGATCAAAGTTCGTTCAACTGTTAGGATTTAGCCAGTACAATGGGTGCCATGTGGCATTCTGACAATGGAACAGTACTAGCGCATATGCTACATGCTCCAGGGCCAAGTTTGGCTAGGCACATGTAGCACATGTGCCAAACCTACTCCAGATTGCTTATAAATACTAGCCTCCCTCTTTGCATATTCAAGAACCAAAAATTGATGCGAAGCTCTGTTGAAACTGCTCCAGAACCTCAAATCTCTACATACATTTCACTCCTCCAACACTTAGGCTAAATTCTACCTCCTTTTAGCCCATACACTTCATCTACATAGCCCTATACACCATTAAAACCCTCCTTCCAACCCCTTAGGCCTACTTGAAGCCATCCAAGTTCAAGTCAAGGCATCTATAGAAGATTATAGGTGTGCTGAAGGCTAAAGGTGATATCTCTTTTACTTTTTTGTTTTCCCCCACTCTTCTCTTCTCCCTCCTAGCCTACTTAGGCTATTCTCTATTTTAATCCCCATCTTCAACCCCCCTTTCTTACATGCTTTAAGCCAAGAGGGCTCTTAGTTCATGCCTTAAAGAAAGCTAGTGGAAGCGACTGTGTAGGGGGATCTGTCACTAGCCTACTTTAAGATGGTATGGCCTAGGAGCCCCTTGATTATGTGGTATAGCCTAAAACCTTGTATGTATTCATGACCCCCTTGCATTTTTTTATCTTCATCATGTCTTGTGTGCTTAGCTTCATTTTCATGTTTATAATCATATCCTACAAAGCTTACATTGTTCTTATTTCCATGCCACTTTCAAGTTCAATATCCCTCTCAAAATGGTCTCAAGAGTTGGCTCCTTGAAGTTTAGGGTGAGACTTTAGAAGTCATGCCTTAGAAAATCCCCCATTAACCCCTAACTCACACTTTTGCATAATTGCATTTCAACTTGCATAAAAGTTGTTTTCAAACTCTCTAATTCTAAGGTTTCCATTCTCTCAAGTTTAGTGGTTGAAATGGCCCCATGGAACCGTCTCTTGAGTGGTCTCCCTTGTATATTGGTCATAGGAATCCTAAATGGTTAGAATGGTTCCCTTCTCTTTTTATTCTTGCACATAAGTGGATTTTAAACTCTTTGATTTCTAAGGTTTCCATTCTCACAAGTTTAGTAGTTAGAATTACCCCATGAAACCCTCTCTTGAGTGGTCTCTCTTTTACGTGGCCATATGAACCCTACCTTATTGGAATGGTTTCCTTTAAAGATGACCCTCAAAATATTTTTTTCAAAAATGGTTTTCAAAAATATCATTATCTCCATCTTTACATTAACAATGGTTTTTCAAAAGTTGCCATTACCATGTTGATTCTTGAACCCCATACTCTTGTCAAGATAATGGCTATGATGGTAATAAGGATGCCTTCTTTGGAATGGTCTTTAAACACCAACCATATAAGCCACACTCTTAGCTAGAGTCAAACTTTCATGGAAATGATCTTCAAAAAGGTTGTCAACCAAAGTCCTTTGCATAACATGACTTGTTTTCAAAACTCTTTCTAAAAATGCATTAACCACATTTTAAAACCATCTTCCAATTCAACCCTAGGTTAACTTGACCCTAGTTGTCCAACCCTAGGTTAACTTGACTCTAGTTATCCAACCCTAGGTTAACTTGACCTTAGTTGTCCAACCCTAAGTTAACTTGACCCTAGTTATCGACCCTAGGTTAACTTGACCCTAGTTGTCCAACCCTAGGTTAACCAAACCCAAGTTAATTAGCCTTAGGTCACCCCTAACCTTAGACCAACCCAATTTAGGTTAGTGTACTTCAAGGTTCTAACTCATGGACCCCTTTTAAAGGTTCTCCCTATTTAAAACTATTCTCATAACCTATTCTTGCAAAACCTCCGACACTCTTGAGATTTCAAAAACCAACTCCATAACCTTTCCAAACACTCTTACACTCTATATTTAAAAATGCTTTCAAGAATTCACAACCCTAAGGTGTTCCCATCCTTCTCATAGTTAGGGATTCCAAGGTAAGGTGATATATCAAGAACAACCTCCAAGATTGTCCATATTAGAATTCCAAAGTCTTAGGCGCATTCAAAAACCATTTTCGAAAACTTTTTAACATTCCAAAATCTTACCTCCCAACTTTCCAAACAAGACTTCAAGACATTTTCAAAACTCTCTTGAGTTATCTCAAACCCTTTCCAAAACTCCCTTGAATTATTCCAAATACATTTCAAAACCCTCTTTCAAAAGTTCCAAAGTTTTGCTTAAAAACACTCCACTACCCGATTTCAAATCAAAACTCCCGAGTTCTCTTTTTCTAATAACCTCAAAGTGTCTTCATGTCTCTCCAAAGACCTCAAAGAGTCTTCACATCTTTCCAAAGACCTCAAAGTGTCTTCACATCTCTCCAAAGACCTCAAAGAGTCTTCACATCTTTCCAAAGACCTCAAAGTGTCTTCAAAACTTTCCAATGGCCCTAATGCGCCTATTTTCCATCGGGCTCTTGTCTGAACTACGATTGACCTGATTCTTACCAAATGGAATACATAGGCAACCTAAAATGGTGTGGTCATAACTTCCATTTCAACTCCAATCCCTTTTTCAAAAGTTTCTATCAATTCAAAGTTTCTATCTCAAACCCCTTCAAACTCCCATGTTTTCAGACTTCTTCCTAAAAACTTGCATCATGCATCATTTATCCAAAAAGTGATGACTAAACCCCCTTTTCAAAATTCTAAAGTGGATATTAAGCGGACAATTGTAACTAGTTATTCTAGTGAGTGAACAAAAGGGTGATTAGAAATGTAGGCATCGAAAGGGCGGGGTAGGGTGATGATCTTATGATATCTTCCCTACACGTAACCAACCCCTGGACCATAGATTTCTGTTTTCGTAAGACCAAAATGGAGTTATTTTCTAAATGGGCTTGAATTTTTTCAAAGGTTGCCAAACAACCTATTTTCTTAAAAACCCTCTCTTGAGAGAGTTTTTGGAATCTTGTCCAAAAATCCTAAGTTTAATCTTCAGATTAACACTTTGTTTTAGCTGCCCTAACTCACTTTAACCAAGTTAGGTGGTGACCCCTGTTTTTCTAAAAAGCTCTTAATCAAACCAATTTCAATTTAAACCTAGTCGTACTTGTCCTTCTAGGAAGATGAGTTCTAGTGACAGAGTTATGTGCTTTTGTCTCCAAGCCGAAAGGACCTTAGACTCAAAAACCGGGGCGCGACTACTGGGGACACTTAGAGGGCTAGGCCATTAACATGTCCCTTCACCCTTCACTTACCCAGAATCTCCAATTACTTTGTCCAGTTTTATCCACTCTTCAAATTTTTTCAAAATTTCAAAGTAAATCTCATTTTTCAAAATGATTTTCAAATAAGTGTCATCACTTGCATTCATTGCTTACATTGATGCTCTTACATTAACCATCCATTTTACCTTGCATTGAGTTTTTCAGAAAGTTACTAACTCTTTGCATTCTTCTTTTATAGGTGGGCCTTTGTTCACATTTTATTTCATATCTTATTTATTGTCATAAATGGATAGAATGTGATGTGTGTTGTTGGGTCATTTCATCTATTTTTAAAAATTTCACACACACTTGGTGCACTCACTTGCATTTGTGTATTGCATATTGCATATATTACCTGGTTATTACCCTTCTAGATAGAAGGGGGAGCAGTATATTGACTGTGGGCGGATGCTGTGTCAGTTTCTTAACTTACGGTCTCTTGATTGTTCTCCCCTCTCGAACCACTAACCAAAGATAGAGTTCACCCTTTCGGGGGTAGACGCGGGAGGTTTGAAGGTTCGGGGCACAACCAAACCTCTGTTGGATTTAGGACACACGTGTCAGTTTCAAAACCAAGGAGGAAAGGGTAACCGCTTTATTTTTCTTTATATACTCTGTTTAATTAATGCTATTATGTTATTTAATTCTTATCATTTTATTATGTATATATCCTTTTGCATCATAATGCATCGGAATTCATTCCAAGATAAGAGTTCTCGAAGTAACTCAAGTCATCGCATCTTCATGCATCCAATTAACCCCTAGAGAAAGGCCCAAAGACCTTCTCGCTCAAATTAAGTCAACCCGAAACTCCTAAGGGTACCAAGAGACCCTAAGGATTCATGTCATGCATCAAAGTCATCTCATGAAGAGGGGCCCTAATCCCTCCCTGCGTATGGAGATAGGGCTGCCAAGAAGACGAAGGGTCAATTCAGATCAAGCCTCCCACCAACTTCCATCTAAAAAGGTGAATTCGATGACTCAAGCGTAGTTTAGGATCCCCTGACGTAAATATAGAATAGGCAGAAGTCCCAAGGAAAATGTTCCCCTTTCTGATTTTAATGTATTTTTGAAAAATTCTATGTACAAAAGGAATTCATTTCAATAAAGTTGTTATTACTGTCAAATGAATGAATGGATGTATGAATGGATGAATGAACAGACGTATGTATAATATTGCATGCAGGGGCAACCCCCTATCTCTAGAAGTGAGCCAAAGCATCATGCTTAGTTCCCCTCAAAAGCCAGGGGCACCCTTAGGCCATGCATTGCATAAAATCTTTTTAAATCCAGAACCCAACATATAATCCTTTCGTTTTGTTTTTCTTTATTTTCTATTTCCCCCTCTCATCCCACCAAAAGACTAGCAATAGTTTTTGGTGAGACTGCTTGCATTTTAGGCCACCATTGCTCCAAGAAAAGGAAAGAGAGGAACACGAGTGTCCCTTGTCCTCCAAACACCAGTTCTTACCCGACAATGAGCAACACAAATGTCGAGTGAAAGCAAAACTCCTGAGTAAAAGCACGAATGGACCTCGCTCTAAAATGAGCCTCGTAGTCCACATCAGGTGGAAGAAGGAAGCGCTCGCCAAGAACCTCGACTATATAAGGAATCTCCACCCTGGCCTAACAAAATCTGTACATGTACTGGGGAGGATCCATAGCAGCCCTAAAGTTGGTATGCAGCTGCCACCAATGGCACTCCTCCAAATACGTCTCCCATGAGATAGGGCCTCGGAAAGTAACCCGTGACCTACATAAAATAATGGTATCCCTCATGCCGACATATTGGGAGGATCGACGATAAGGTGTCCAAGTCACATCTTGCGGTCTCAGCAGCTTCAAGTTAGCCCGGAGGGCTACAAAATCTGTAAGCAAGGACCGCTGAACCACCTACTGTCTAGCCCACCTTGTGGCCTGCGGGAAGGCATCGTCAGCTAACACCTCTGGTCAACGGACAGGCAGATACTCATAGCTCCACCATATCAAAAACGGCCAAAAACTTGTCAAGCTCCCCCAAGCCCCAGATGTCCTCACTCTTATCCCTCGTAAGAATCAGGCAAAGGTGAAGGCACCCCAGTCCACATAGTCCAGCTCATCCAAGTCCACCACCAGGCTCACAAGAGATAAAGGAACCGCTGACTTATTATTATTGCAAAAGTAACTAAAGACGACGTATAGTACCAACCGGCACCTTATAATGACCTGGTCAGCTGGAGATGGCTTAAGAACAAATGTCGTCTTTACCGGATATAAGAGCGAAGCCAAAAAACTAGAGCCCACAATCCATAGCAAGCCCAAGATAAGTCGAGCCTCCTCTAGAAGCACGTCCCGTAAAGAAATCAGAACGCCTCCAAAGGAAAAGCCCAAAAGCATGGCCTACATTACAATCCTATTAAAGTTCACTCTGATTGAAAATAGATTGCTTCATCTAAATGAGCCAGACATGTTGTCGAGGTTGAAGAAGGATGCTAAGGGGCCAAACCCTACTGGAAGAACAACCGAGGATGGTATGGATCTAAACCCTACCGAAAGCAACATCAAATTTGAGCTTGCATATCCCGTTGTTTCAAAACAAGACTGGCTGCTCATCACTCTATCAAAGCTCAGGTAAGTCGTTGCTAAAGCCCCGAGGGTTCAGAGTTCAAGCCAAATGATCCCAGACACTAACCCAAAATAGAACGTCGGAGTTGATCGAAAGGATGAGAAAGGTACAAAATACTATCATCTAGTCAAGGTAAGGTTGTGCCAAAAGAGAGGCCAAACCCCTAAAAAGGAAGGAGTCGTCGTTTCAAGGATGCAGAGCTGGACAATACCGCCCTTTATTTTATTAACTGTTGTATTCCTCACATGTGCATGCATTTTTTATAAAAAATTTGGCATGAGCTTTGCATACATAAGACATAGCTCCCTGTAGAAATAAAAGTCACCAATGCAGTTCAATATCATATCTAAAATAAACATACATTAACAGCATTATCTATGTTCATACATCTATCCATGTATGTAGAAATCCAAATCATAAACATACATGCTATTTAAAGATCACAAATAAAATAGACTGACAAAAGAATAAAAATTCATGTCCAGGACATAGAGTAGAAGAGAAGTTGGGCCTGTGACAAGAAGCATCCATCAGAGGCCAAAATTAATGTTTGGGCCAAAATCTCTGAAACCTGGCTCAGATGGAGGCAGCCAACTATAAGAAGCACCAGTATCCTACAAAGAAAGGAAAAACCTGAATCAGCAAAGTAGATAAATAAATAAACCACGCCAGAACAAAAAGAGAGGAAAGGACAACATACTCCGCTGCCTTCCATCTAAGCCAACAGTGCTGTCAAAGTAGTTACCTTAACCTGGAACTGATCTCTTTCCATTTGAAACTGGTCCCTCTTAGTTTGGTACCTGTCACTCTGATCCTTCATGGCAGCAAACTAGGCCAGAGGCACATATCCTCCCGCTCGATGCCAAATGTCAACCACCTCCTAGCCTACGGCGTAACCTTCGACCATCACCTTAAACTGGGTAAAGGCGCCTACAAAGTGAGCCCCAAAATGTGTGGCATAGTCCGTCTTTGGAGAAAGTAGAAAACCAACACCTGGCTGACGCTCTTAGTACAGACTAGGAACCCCCTTGACCAAAGCTCCGAACATATACTCAGGTGGATCCCCAGCAGACCAGAACTCCTCGTGGAACTGGCAGCAATGCCTGCCACCCAGAGAAGACTCCCAAGACTCATCACTCAGAAAGGAAATCCTCAACAAAGACATCGAGACAAGATATCTAACCACCTCATAATGAATTGATCCAATAAAGGGCCACTAGGTCACATTTCTCGCCTTTATCAGCCCTAGGTTTGCCCGTAACGTCACGAAGTCGGTGATCTCAGATCGGTGGGCCACCTGATCACGAGCCCATCTCAAGGCTCGGTGATAGAGGTCAGCCTCTACTACCTTCGAATAATTGACCGACAAGTACTCATAACTCCACCAGACCAAAAAAGGCTAAAAACAAGTCACATTACCCTAGCGGGAGGAAGTTTAGACTCACATGGATTTGAGGAAGCAACTAAAGGAGAAAGACCCCCAATCTAACTCTAAGAGGGCTCCCAAGTCAACTACCACGCTTACTAATCGAAAAGGGATGATCGACTTGCTGTTGTTGCAGAAGTACCTAAAAACAATATACACAACCAGTCGTCACCTCATAATATCCCATCACTCAGGGGGCAGCTCAACAGAAAAAGTGCTCTCATCCTTACTGAGCTAGGAAACCGAAAAAGCTAAGTGGCCAAGAGGTGGCAAATCCAACAAAGCACAAGCATCAGCTTTGCTGACTGGTTGTAAGGTGATTTGATGGCTGACAAAAGAAAGTCCTTTAATAGTGGCGCAATCCAACGGAATAGAACCCAGCGCGAAACCCACAAAGTGGAAAGCACCCGTCTTGCCGAACCATCTCTCAACCAACGCTAGCAACAAATGTCGGTTTTGACGGTTAGCTTGCAATCCCATAAATGCCTCAAACCTAATCTCTGCAAAGAAGGCATGATAAAATGGAGCGGCTTGCTACATAGTACTGAAAGCCTGATGGACGACTCCTCTAAAGGATCTATGTACTTCGGGGAGGAGGTAGATGTTGTCAAAAGTATATGCTGGGGTGGTAGGCAAGATCTCCCAATGGAGGAATGTCCGATATCTCTAGATCCCCCAAATTAGCATCGGTCTGCCTACGTCTAGAAGAGGCCCTCCTGTAACCGATTGCACGATCTCTAAGGTCCGGTGCCTCCTCCTCGGCAACCATCTCCCCCTCAAAAACTGTCTCAACTAGAGGGAAGGGGTCGACTGGGGTCATATTCCCCCTTCTGTTCTGACTAGAAGACAACCAACTAGCTAATCTGCGACTACCTCTAGAAGAGCTGGAACTACTGGCGGAATCTGTACAAGCTCCTTTCCTAGACCGACGTCTCCTCTCAGAACCGCCATCGCCTGCATCAGCCATCCTGAAAGGCAAATCCAAGTAAGGACATCAATATATGATAAGTATAGTTCAAAAGGACAAGAGGTATGAAAAAAAAAAAAAGAGGAAGAAAAAGATAAAGGATGAAAAGAATGCACAAAAAATGAAAAAAAAAAAGAGAAAAAAGAGAAGCTAAAAGGATTTTAAATTTCGAGTCAAAATGAATTTTCTACACATTTTGTCTTCAAAATATTTCAAGTTTCGAGTCAAAATGAATTTTCTAAACATTTTGCCTTTAAATGTTCACAATTTCAAGTCAAAACGAATTTTCTACACATTTTGTCCAAATTTTAAATCAAAATAGTTTCTAAAATTTTTTCTTCTAAAATTCTATTTCCAAATCAATTCGTAAGTCTTTTAACCTTCCCTTTCAAAAATTATTTCAAAATCAAAAGTTCATTTTCAAAATCAATCTTCAAAGTTTCAATCAAAATCCATCTCAAACTTTTCTAAGCCTCTCCTTCAAAGATTTCCTTTCCAATCAAGTTTCAAGGCTTTCTAAAACTTTTTCCTTCAAAAAGTCTTGTTCAAATTCAATTCTCAAAAATTCTCAAGGTTTTAGTCCTCAACAATTCTTTCTTCTAAAATTTTTATCAATTTCAAAGTTTTCTAATTTTAAAATTCGTTTTCAAAAAATTTGTAAGTATTTCCCTCAAAAGTTTTCATTTCAATAGTTTTATTTTAGGCCCCCCAAGTTTCTTGGGGCCTTCTCTGCCAAAAAGGCCCCACCCTCAAAAGTTTTATATCTTTTCCCTTCAAAAAGATTTTATTTCAAAATTTTCTATCTCTCCTTAACTTCAAAAATTTTTGGCAGAGTCCCGTTTGTAAATAGTCCATATAACACCCAAAACATTGCAACAACGCACAAAATCGTGCACCCCATGACACAATCACATAGCACCAATACACAAAACAATTTGTGCACATTTCTAAGAATTTTAAATTTCTAAACACCTATTCTATTTTTAAAAAATTCAAGGGTTTTCAAAATTCTCACAAAATTCTTTCAAAGTCACTTCAAATATTTTCTAAAATATCCTCATATTTTTCTAAAAGACAAATTCAAACATTTCCATTAATTTCTCAATTTTTCTTAATTTTCAACCAGTTTCCTATATTTTGAAAAATTAAAAATTTTAAAAGTTTTCATAAAATCATGAAATTGCAAACGGTTGTTCAACACATTTTTCTAAGACATATGGTGCAAAAATCAAGCTAGAAAACCGGATACCCAATGTTGTAAAGGCAAATCTCCAATTCTTGCGGAAACCGCTTTTACATAAACATGTAAAACTACCCAAACTCAATCAAAAGAACATCAAAACGCAGAAACAACATCACCAAAGTGTTCAAAATACATCAAAACATTGATTTCGACTATTTGCACCACTCAAACGGAGTTCTACACATCAAAATCAACAAAAAACAAAAAAAAAAACTCATCTATTGGAGTTCTCTAGCAAAATCTTCTTCTCCGGTGACTATTCCAACGACGGTGACGGCATCTGGCAACTCTCTGGCATCCCCCAGGGTTAGCCCATCAATGCTCAAGACTCCCCTCTGGCAAAACACTCGAAAATCTCTCACACACTCTAAAAAACTCTCACACAGCTACAAACTTTAAATTAGCAGTTTGCTGGTTTTTATTTCAGACCTGACACCATTAGTAGTGGCGCCAAGGCAATATTAAGCCTAACGCCACTCCTAATGATGCCACAATGAACTTCTAGCCAATCCGGCCCTTTTTCATGCAAAACTCCAATTTCAAACACCCCCCTTGGGTTGATTTCTCATTTTCAAACTCCAATCTTCAAAGATTTTGAACTTCCATCCCTCCTATCACCTCGCGGTCAACATGAGACTCTTACATTATTATTTTCTACATTCAACAAGCAAAGACAAAAAAAATAGGGGCATCTATAAGCACCTCATTTTTGTCTGCTCAGCAATCTCCGATTTGACCAGACTCACATTCAAACCGACACAGACACGTTCAAGTCCAAATTAGTTTTCCAGACTCAATTTAGTCAATCAATTGCTTCGCTGGCTGCCGGGCCCAATAGAGGCAAAATAATTAAAATGCCCTTAGGATATTGCTCAGTCCAATTCCAGTTGGCACGTCTTCTTAAAGACGGTAAGTCCCAATTTCAATCTCAATTCCAGTTTCAATTCTAGTCTAGACCAATCAAATTCAATCTGGCACATCTTTTGAGAAAGTTGATCCCTCAAACGATAAGTCCATCTAGTCTAGTGCGTTCTTTGAGGAAACTCCTTGGAACAGTAAGTCCCTTTAAGCCTGTTGACCGGGATAGAATCCAAGTCTCCGAGATGGTAGAATGGTTTACTTCGGGCACCTGTTAGCCTGCCAATGTAGAATGTTTATTATTTGGCATGTCTTTCGAGAAAGTTGATCCCTCAAATGATAAGTCAATCTAACAGCTTCTCGAGATTAGGCAGTCTTCAAAATGAATGCACACTATCAGAGTGGCGAAAATACTCACAAACATCGCAAGTGTCAGAGTGGTGAAAACACATGCAAATAGGTCGACATTGGAAATTGCCAACAAAACCCCTATGTCATGGGGCCAAACACACATCTTAGCCCTGACACATTTATTGAAGGACGAGATACCTTTGGAAATCAACTCATCACACACCGTCAAAGTGATGAAAACACTTTAAACCCGAGTCAACACTAGTGCCTCTTAGCCCACTCCGATAAAAAAAATGACAAAATTGCCCTTTAGGCCTTTTTCGACACGCTTCTTGAAAAAGTACCTAAGTTCTCAGAGCAGTAAGTCCACCCTTTCAAGATTGTTTCAAAGACAATCCAGCATGTTCAAATATCTTCCAGTCAATTTCAGATCATTTTCAAGACTATCCAATCAAAATGACCATTTTGCCACTAGGCATCCGATTGCCTCCAAGAACCGCATCGGCTTTGGGTATCAAATAGGTAACCCCTCGAGGATGCTCCTAATAGTATTCTTAACCTTCAAATACCTTTTTGGATCATTCTGAGTCTATTCCGGTAAACCCAGTACAAAATGACTATTTGCCCTTAGTGGGCCGGTTGCCTTTTCCAACCACACCGGCTTTGGGTATCAAATCAGCAACCCTCCGGAACACTCTTAGTAGTGTTTCCAACCTTCAAGCCATCTTACAATTCACTTCAAGTCTATTCTAGTGTTTTTCCAATTCAATTGATCGTTTTGCCTCTTGTGGGCCAGTCGACCTGCTCAAACAATCCAACATTTCTTCTTGAGCTAGTTACCTCCAAGATACTCTCTCTCGAAGGTTCCTGTCCATTCCCAGTTGAGTCTAGTTACTCAAAACCTTCTGGATTATTCCAAGACTTTTTGGAGTCACTCCTAGTGGAGCCAAACCAAAAATTACATAGTAGTCACTAGGATAGGTGCTTAAATCATTTGCCTTGCGTCCCAAGGGTCGAAATATACGTTTCTTGCCGACTTAAAACTTTCCTAAGTGGTTGGCGCCACTGCAAGCCAATAAATAGCCTGGCGCCACTCCTAGTAGATCTAGTCTATTTTTTGCCCTTGCGCCACTACAATAAGCTCCAAGGTCATTTTAGTTGCCTATAAATACAGACCCTCCCCCTACGTAAAAAGGGTCCACAAACTCAGTCCAGAAATGTTGTTTCTCTAAAAACAAAGCTCAAAGCCTCTCAAAACCCTAATTCTCTCAATTCTTCGCGAGTTCTAGCCTCCACACACTTAAACCCTCATCTCTATACACCATATACAATCAAACACAAGCCTTCAAGAATCTATTGAAGACTCAAGTATTGCTATTTCAAGACTCTCAAGGTTTAAGAAAAAGCAAAGCAAACCAAGCAATCAAAGCAAGAAGAACACAAGGTTGGTTTTCTATTTACTTTTATGTCATCTCTCACCCCCCCCCCCCTCCTTCCTCCTTACCCACTTGATTTTTTTTATTTTAATTCCCATTTTCTACCTCCCCTTCTTGCATGCTTAAAACAATGGACTCCTCAGTTCATGTCTAGGAAAAATTATTAAAGTTTACCGTGCTAGGGGCTTTCTTCAAATTCAACCTTTGATGGTGTGGGTTCGGCTCCCTTGATTATGTGATGACACCTAGCCTTGTATGTTCACGACCCTATTACATTGTGCATATCATATTTATACATTCATTCAAAATTATTTTCAAAGTTGTTTTCAAAACTTGCATCAAAGTTGTTTTTCAAAATTATTTTCAAGCTTGCATCAAAACTCTCCTTCAAACTTATTTTCAAAATCACAATCCTAGGGTGATTCTTGTCATTCCATGGTTAGGGTTGGTTTAAGAAAGTGTTACATTTAATGTGACCATTAAGGTCATTTTTTGGTGTAAACCCTAAATTGTTTTTCCTTAAAACCACAATCTTAAGAGGATTCTAGCCATTCTATCGTTAGGATTGTTTTAGGAAAGTGTGATATTCAATTTGATCATTATAGTCATATTTCAAATCCATGTTGTTTTAAAAATCACAACCTTAGAATGGTTCTAATCTTTTTATGGTTAGAATCGTTTTAGAAAAGTGAGATATTCGAAAGATTTCAAAAGTCCATATTCAAGCCCCTGTCCAAATTATTTTTGCAAATCTACTTCCTAAAAACTCTTTATCTTGAAGTCCAAGTGAAGCCCTAAAAACCATGATTAGGAAACCCTAGTTCCTTTATTAAAATCATGACTTCTTATTTTGCTTCAAATCATAGGTTTCCCAAACTATTTTCTACATCAAATCGTAGCTTTCCAAAACCTCTTTTCCTACCAAATCATAGGTCTCTAAATCCAAGATTTTCAAAACTCAACCTTTCCAATTCCATGTCAAATCCATCCTTCTAATTTAGGAACTCAAATCAAATCCTCCAATTTTGGAAACAAAATCGAATCATCAATTTTTGGAAATAAAATTCAATCTTCAACCTTAGGAAATAGAATCAAATCTTTCTTAATTCTGATTTTTCCTAATTTCAAACATCTCTGAATCTTAACTTTCTAAATTTCAACTTACCAAATCTTTTCAAATTCTCAAACTTTCCTAATTTCAATTCTTTGTAAATTCAAATCTTTCCAAAATTAACTCTTTCCAAAAATTAAACCTTTCCTAATTTGGCATTTTCCTAAAATGAAACTTTCCTATTTTTTAAAATTTCCTAATTCAAAATTTTTCAACATCCAATTTTTCCTAAACCTTAACTTTCTAAACTATTTCAAGTCAAATATTTTACAACCATTCCAAGTCAAGTGTTTCTAAATCAAATCAAATCTTTTTTAAGTTCAACTTTCCTAGTTCGAACATTTTCTAAATCGAAACTTTCTAAAATAAAAAATTTTAAGTCTAAATCAAACCTTTTCAATTCAATTGCATACTTTCGAACCCTAGGTTACCTAAGTCCCAGGTTACCTAAATCTTAGTTTAACCCTGACCCTAAAGTTAGGAAGCTTCAACTTTTTTTCTAAAAACTCTTTTCTAAACCAAGACGGTTTTCAAATTTCAATCTAAGTCAAAATGTTTTCAAAGCTCAAATTCAATCTTTCAAAATCAAGTCCAAGTTCTTCTTCAAGTTCAATCTTTTCAAATCAAAATCAATTTCAAAATCCTCAAGTTCTATTTCAAATTCAAACCAATCAAAGTTCAATTTCAAATTTTCTATTCAAAGTTCAAATCAAACCCTTTTCAAGTTAAAATTTTCAAAAACCACAAAGTATCTATTTTCAATTGGACCCCGAGTTTGAACTACGATTGACCCGATTCCCTACAAAGGGATACTTAGGCAACCCTCATGAGTGCGGTCATAATCTTTTTTCAAATTTTCAATTCTACCATCTATTTCAAATTTTCAATTCCATAACCTTTTTCAAGTTTCAAATCTTTTCTTCAAATCTATTTTCAAAATCAAATTTTCTCTTCAAATCTATTTTCAAAATCAAAATCATTTTCTTGTACTTACATATCATGCATCATATCAAGCATCTTTCTAAAATTCTTTTCAAAGTAGATATAGTTGGACATTGAATAATCAGAGACTCTAAATGAGTGAACCTAGGGTGAATAGACATGTAAATACTGCAAGGGCAAGATAGGGTAATGATCTTAGGATATCTTCCCTATACGTAATGAACCTCCGTACCTAGAATTACTGTTTTCAAAGACTAAAATGGAGTTATTTTAAAAAATGGCTTAAATCTTTCCAAAGGTTGCCAAACAACGTGTTTTCTCTAAAAACCATCTCTTTAGGAAATTTTCAAAACCTTTTCAAAAACTCTAAGTTTAATTTTTGGATTGCACTTAGTTTTAGGTGACCTAACCTAACTCATCTTAATCAAGTTAGGTGGCGAGTCTAATCTCTTCCAAAAGCCCTTATTCAAAATCAATTTCTAATTCAAACCTAGTTGCACTCGTCCTTCTAGAATGATAAGTTCTAACGAGAGAGTACTGTGTTTTTTCACTTGTGTGTATTTTTCTTGAGTGCAAAAAATCGGGGCATGACAAAGGTAAGTCCCGTGACTCTAAACACTTCCAAGTCAACGAAAGTCCCTTAGAATATCTCATAGATGCTCTGCTAGAGTTGTCTTTTCTCTCAATTCTTTGATTATAACGCACTGTCAATTGACTTAAGAAATGCGTAAATGAGGAAATTCTCAAAAGCTTGTCCATAGGTCTTTCCATCAATATGGCTAGATTGAATAGATTGCTTATCGAAGCCCCTAATCGCATGACTCAAAATTTGGTTCAGGGACTTTTAGAAGCCCTTGGAGTGTCTCACTGATGCTGTGCTACGATTATCTTTTCCTCCGATTCCCTGATTATAACGCACCATCAAATAACTTGAGAAATGCATATATTAGATATTCCTAAAAGTATTTCCAGAGCACTTTCTATCGATACGGTCCAATTGAAGAGATCATCCCCCGAAGACCCTGATCACATGGCCCAAAAACTACTACTTTTGAATATTTGCGGAGCATCTCATAGACACTCGGCAAAAAAATGTTTTCATACATGTTTCTTAAGGTGATATCTCACTTTTTGAACACCTTTGAAGATCCCCGAAAGTTCATGGTCCTTGAAAAATAATAGGAGAACATCGTGGACGTGACCGATTTTCCCGAATCTTTTTTAGATTGTACAATTATTGAAGCAAAGTTAACAAAAAAGTTCTTGACGGCAGAGCATATGCTACATGTACTCAGATTATGATCAGATCAATTAAAACTTTGCTTGCGCCCCAAGTTAAGTCAGCATAGAGTGTGTCACGTGGCATTTGTGCTACATGCGTCAGGGCAAAAATTGCTTAGGTACCTCCTTAAAAAGTTGCCTACGTTCCTCCTTAAAGAGGATCAGGTCAATTGTAGTTCGGACAAGAGTCCGAAAGAGTTTGAATTTTGAAATGATTTTCTAGTTCTAGAAAGTTTTCATTTTTAGAAAGTTTCCTTTTCAGGAAAGTTTGAGTTTGAAAATGTTTTCTTTTCAAGAAGATTTGATTTTTGAAATGTTTCCTTTTCAAGAAGATTGGATTTGATTTTGAAAAAGGCAAGCTTAGATTGTTTCCAAAATGGAAGGGATGGATTTAGGGTTTATATTTGGAAAGTTTGAAAAAGGAGTGATTTGAGTGATTTGAAATTGAAGGTTTTGATTTGATTGAGTTGAAAAGGAAAGTTTGAAAAGGGAGGTTTTGATTGATTTGGAAATTTAGGATTTTGAGGATTTGAAAAAGGTACGATTTTGACTTGAAAAAGGAAAGTTTTCGAGTAGGCAAAAAATAGAGTTTTCCTATGATTGGACTTTTAGGGTTTAACAAAATGAGAGTTTTGTAAATGGTTCAAAAACCAAGTCTTTTGAAAACATGTTTTAGGGATCAAAACCCTAACTTGAATTTTAGACACCCAAATAAATATCGCACATTGCCTAAAGCCATTCTAGCAATTGAAAGGCTAGAGTCGCTTCAGGCTTGTGGCTTTGAAAAATAATAAAGGCATGAGGACAAAAATGTAGACTTTTTGGGTCTTTTCGAATGTCACACACTTCTTGAAACAACCTTAGTCATGAAAATAGAGAAGAACCCAAGTGGGTTCAGAGGGAGAAGAGAAAGTGGGGGAGTACAAAAGGTAAACTAGAGATTACCTTGTTTCATTGCTTCTTTCCTTGATGGAGGCTAGGACCTTAGACTCGAGAAGGCTTTGGGGGCTTCGGTAAAGCTCAGAGGCTAAGGCATTGAAGCTTTGGGCTATGGCTCGACCGGTAGGACTTTGAGAGAGGGAGAGGACTCCGAGAGCTGTCTGAAGAGAGAGGGAGAGTTTCTAGATATTTTTTCTAACCCAATACAGTGAAGAGGAAGGTCTGTATTTATAGTGCAAAAATGGGAGATTAGTGCACCACTCTTAGTGGCGCACGCTTTAGGCTTGGTCGTGCACCACTAAGAGTGGCACAGGAAGGTTTAAATGTGGGCTTAAAAAAGGCTAGATATGGGGTTGGTCGATTTGTAACTGATTTTGGAGGGTTATGCGCCACTATTAGTGGTGTGTGGCTAAAGAATGGTCATGCTTCACTCGAAGTGGAGCAAGGAGGTTCTGGTTCAAAAAAGGAAGGTGCTAGACGATGGGGCCCAGCTAGAAATGGAAGGAAATACTCTAAAAAATGTCCCGGAGGTTGCCAGTTTGTCTCTTAGAGCCGATATGGTTGAAGAAAATGACAGAATGGTGGTCACCTTGTCCCGGGAGTTATAAGGTTAATCGAGATTGACCGGGGTTGACCAAAGTTTAGTAGGGTTGACCAGCTTAACCAGAGTCGACTGGGGTGTTACTGGTTTGATACCCAAAGCTGGTGTGGTTTGCTAGGGCATTTGGATGCCTAGGGGCAAAATGGTCATTTTGACCAGGGAACCTCCGGGAGAGCACCAGGGTTAACTAGATGGCACTGGACATGCTGGACCATCTAAGGATGACCTTGGAAGGTGGTCTTACTATTCTGAGGACTTGGTACTTTTTCAAAGAATGTGTGGGGCCTGCTGGGGGTAAAATGGTCATTCTTCATTAGGATGGGCTAGTAGGCATTGGTATTAACCGGTTTGGATTTGGTCTGGACTTCTGTCTGAGGAATTGGTACTTTATCGGTGGACAGGCTTAAAAGGCTCTTACCTCCTTGAGGAATAAATTGTCTCGAAGGTTGTGCCGGACTGGATGGTCTTCCATTCTTGAGAGATTTGTACTTACTTAAAGAATGTGCCAGACTTAGATGGTCTTTCATTTTTTAGGGGTTTGTGCTTTCTCAAATAACATGCCAGATTAGTGAACATTCTACATTGGTAGGTTAGCAGGCACCAGAAGTGAACCGCTCTTCCATTTCGGAGACTTAGGTACTTTCTGGAGATGAGTGTGAAAGGGGCTTTACCAATCCGAGGATTAAACCTTCTCGGTGATCATGCTATGCTGCATTGAATGGTCTTACCTTCATTAAGGGATCAACTTTCTCAAATGACGGCACAAATGGATTTGAATGGAATTATTGGCTTATGGAAGACGTGCCGATTTGGATTAAACTGACTAATGCAATACGGGCATTTCGGTCATTTTACCTCTATTGGGCCCAGTGGGCCCGCAAAGCGATGGGTAGATCGGATAGGATCTGGGAAGCCTGTTTGGGCTTGAGTATGCTTATGTTGATTTAGAGGTGCTTCCAATTAGGCCGGAGATTGCCAAATGGCCAAAATTGGGTGCTAACAACTACTCATCTTTTTCTGTCTTTACCTTTTGAAGGCAGAAAATGATAAAGTAAGTACCCAATGAATGTCACGAGGTGGTCGGAGGGACCGGAGGTTTGAAATTTTTAAAACTAGGGGTTGAAGCTTGAAAATGGAGCTAGAAGGTCGTTTTAAAACTGGTTTTGGCAGGCAAAAGGTCGAGATGGGGCCTAGCTTTGCTGTGTGCCACTCATAGTGGCACCAGGTTTGATTATGCATGTGCGTCACTATGAGTGGAGCACGGCCTGCAGGGGCTTTTATAGTAGCAATTACGAATTTCGGGGTTTTAACTTGGTTTTTGAAATTTTTTAAGTTTCTTCTCTAAAAGTTTTGGAGGCATTTCACTTGGGCATTGTTGGGGAGTGTTTGTGGAACGCTGAGGAGTCGTCGGGAAGTAATGTCATCCCCGGAAAGTCTCTGGAGAAGAAGAAATCGCTAAAAAATTCTAAAAAGTGAGTTTTCTTGTTTTCGGTTGATTTCAATGTGTAGATTTCCATTTGAAACATGTGTATAGTCAAATTGATGTTCTTGACCGTTTTGAACGCATCTATGGAGTTGTTTTTGCTTTTTGGTAATCATTTGAGAGAGTTTGTGTAGATTACCATGTTTTGCGAAAAGGGTTTCCTGCAGGCTTAGAAAAACTAGTGATTTGGGCACTGGGTAATACGTTTTCCTGTGATATTTTGCATAGGATGCCTTAAAAAATGTTTTGAGCAACCGTGTGAAGTTTCATAATTTTTTGAAAGCAATTGTCTTTTTTATTCTTCAAAAATTAGAAAAATGTTGAAAAATGTGAAAATTTGGGAAAATTTGAGAAATAAATCCTGAGAGTGTTAGATTGTTGCTAGAAAATTCTAGGAATATTTTTGAAAAGTTTTATGTGTGTTTTTGAAAAACTTTTGAAATTTTTTGAAGGTGTTTAAAAAAAAAGTAAGGAAATAGCCTCGAAAATTTTAGAAAAAATTGGTGTTTGCCCGTCTATGCCTCGTGTTGGGCTGGTGGTAAGGTATTATGTCTTTGGTGGCGTTGTGAATTTGTGGTTGTGTGGCGTTGTAGAGGCATTTTACAAACGGAACTCTGCCGGATTTTTCAGAAGATTTGGCATTTGGAATTTTTATTGAAAGAAGGTTTAGGGAAACTTTTAAAAAGGTTCTTTAGAAAAAGGAGAGGGATAGGCTTTTGAAGGGAAAGCCTTAGAAACTATCAAACCGGGACTTTTAAGAGAAAGCCCTAACAAATCATTAGACCTGGGCTTTTAAGGGAAACCCCTAAGAAACCATAAGACCGGGCTTTTGAGGAAAAACCTTAAAAAAAACCATGCTTTTTTTTAGGGGAAAGATTTTTGTAAACCCGGGCTTTGGGCTCGGATCGGTGGACTTCATGGGAAAAAGTTTTTAGAAACCGAGGTTAAAACTGATTTAAAATTTTTAAGGAAAAGTTAGAAAACCGATAGTGAACTTTTGAGGAAAAGCATTAGAAAACCGTGACAACTGTTTTTAGGATAAAAGTTTTTAGAAAACTGGGATTGATTTTGAAAACAGCTTTTTTGAGGATAAAAAGTTTATAAAACTGGGATTGAATTTGAAAAAAACTTTTAAAAGTTTATAAAATCGAGAATGATTTTGAAAACAACTTTTTTGAGGATAAAAACTTTATAAAACCGGGAGTGATTTTGCAAACAACTTTTTGAGGATAAAAAGTTTATAAAATCGGGAATGATTTTGAAAATAACTTTTTTGAGGATAAAAAGTTTATAAAATCGGGTAATTTGAAGTTGAGAAATTGCTTGGGGAACTTGAAGTATTTCCTACCCCTGTCCCCTATTTTTTCTGCATTCTTTTCTTTTCTTTTCCTTTGCCATTGTTCATATTCCTAACAAATAGAACTTGACATGTTTCTTTTCTTTCTTCTCTTTTTTTAGGATGGCCGATACAGGGGTCATGGCTCGTTTGAGAGTTGGTATAAGGGGTACACTCTTGAGGAGCAGAATATCTTCCGTCAGAGTTTTTGTCATATTGCATCCCTGCTCACAGGCGGTTGGTGCATGGGTTGGTTGAGAGTCCTTCCATTTCGGTGCCCCAGTCTGAGCCTCTTCTGATTTGGAGAATGTGAGATGACCCCTACCCCGCATAAGTACGAGTGTCTGCTAGGTTCGGCGAAAGGTCTTTCACAGCTGATAGTTTCGATTTTCCATGGAGGTTTCTTCTCTCCGGTCTCATCTTAGTTGGACATAGTACACCCTGCTTTATGTTCAGACTTCATTCTCGAGTTTCCTTTCATGCCTGCCAAATTCCTACCTTTTCTATTTGAGTTTATTCATATTAGGGAAGCTTTCCTAGGGATTTGGCATATTCTAGACCACTGGTTCCGCTTCAGAATGAATACTCTTGCTTTGCTTCTACTTAGGGTCCTAATTTTTCCTAGGAAGGATGGTTCAATTGATGGGAGGTTGAGCACTTTGCTTCCCCGAATCCGGCAAGGATGGTCTTATGCCCTGATGGTCATAGGTGAGACTTATGTCAGTTTCACTCGTTTACCGCAGGGTGTAGATTTCAGCTTCCAAGGTTGTGCAACTCTTTTCCAGTTATGGATGGTTTGCCATTTGTTCCCACAACATTTGCCTTGGCCAGTTTAGTATCCCACGGTGGATCATATCTGTGCTTTTGCGAAGGCTCAATAGTTTGTCACGGTGGATGAGAGTTTTCCTACTACCCTCGAGGATTGGACGACTTTTCTCGATGAGAGACATGCTGAAGATGTCATGTGGTTTGTGGGTCTCTATAATCGGGATCCTTTGAGGGTACGGACTTCAGATAGGATCATTGTTTCGACAGTGGGTTTACGGGGAGTTGCTCCTTTCTTTAGAATCAATGTTCTCCGCCAGCTGGGGTTGTCATAGGATATTCCACACACCGGGTTTACCAATAAGTTTGATCTATTCTTTGATGCTATGATTCCAACCGTGCTTGTGAAAGAAGTGGTAACCATGTGACGCACCCTGACTTCTCACGTTGACATATAAGGTCCTTTCCTAGAAAAGCCGAAGACAACCAAAGCTTACAGAAGCTGGTTTAGGAGGTATGTACTCGAGGATACCGGGATCCATGATCTGCTTTTTAGGTCTCTAAGTCCCGCCGCGGGTTATACTGACTTCCTTATAGTTGTGACTGTCCAGGAGCACTGTCATCGGAGGCATTCTAACACCTTGTTGAGAAAGGCGATGATATAATTATAGGCTCGTGAGGCGGAGATTGAGTCCTTGAGGGCGCAGCTGGCTGAGGCTTTGTGTAGCGAGGACGATCCTGGTGCTTTTCGCTAGCGAAAGCAATTGCAAAAAGCTCGTACAATTGTCCTTCAATCCATTGAGGTGGCAAAGCCTCTAGGTTCTGGAGTGGCTATTGGTGACCAGGTTGATCCTATTTGCTCATCTAGTTCTTCTTCAGATGATGACGGGAGTCACTTTATTTTGGCCTCCCGCCATTCGTCTAGGGTTTGATTGTGTCCCTAAGTTCCTATAGTTTTGAAACGACAGCTTTTTAGTTTTTTTTTTAAAAAAAAAAACAAAATGACCTTGTATCGTTCTTAACTGTTTTGGCCTCTAAAGAGACTTTTTTTTTTTTTGCATGGTTAGCAAAATATCATATATTTCTTTTCATCGAATGACAGATATATATGTTTTTTGCAAAATTTCTTATTTTCTTTTGTTGTGCTTGGTTGATCTCAAGAATGCTCTCGCATGTATCTATTTCTTTTACAATTCAAGCAGGTGTCTTGGGCTTGTGCCAATGTTTCATATCCTTGGGATCGTGCTTCTTTTGTGAGACCTCATCATTTTTCTGGTCACGGCCGTTTTCACATTGGGTGTCTTAGCATATACTCCCCATTCTTGATAAACTCACATCCTCTGACTGTTGTTCTTTAATCTTGCTTTCTGTAAGGTTGGTGTTTAGGGTTTTCTGGTTTGAGCTCTCCCCCTTTTCACCCTATTCCGACAATGCCTTTGATTAATGACTTTCATGGCCATTAGCACAACGATGGGCAACTAGGCCCTCAATCTGACGAGACTTTCTTTTGGACCGTAACGTGGGCTAGGTTCATGGGTCAAAATGAAAGGATTTGTAGCACAAAACCATTATCTTCAACTGAGGTTGCATAAGACCCAAAGTTGCTCTTAGTGATGAAATCTTCCCCTGTAAATGCCATCTTGCCCATGTGTTACTGTCACTTTGTCCGAGCTTATTTAAACTAAGTAATTTTTTCTTGATCTGAGAGGACTTTTCTTTGGACCGTAATGTGGGTCAGGTTATGGGGTGTTTGAAAGGATGGATAAAGGCTTAAAATCCTATTTATCTCTACTTGGCTGATGAGAACCCATGATCACTTTTGGCAAGAATTCTTTGTCACTTTTTAAGCATTTTGATAAAATGGAATGGCTTTCTTGCAATTCTCTTGTCCTTTATTAGGATCTTTGTGTAGTACTTTGTTTTTTTTCTTCTTCTCTTTTTTTTTCTTTTGTCTCATGCTTGCTTCCTGGCATTCACTATGTCTTCTCGACTTTAAGAGATGTACTCATGTCTTTGCCTTAACCTAGTGTTGGCAGTGATCATTGGGTTGGTTTTTTGAAAAGGAACGCAAACGGCTCAAATGGCCTTTGCAATGGCCATCTTTTGACTATATGGTAGAAGAAATGAGGGCCTCTCTTCATTTCAAGTAAAATTGCTTAGTCTATAAAGCTCAGCTTGAAGTTCCAATGACATTTTTCGAATGGCAATTGTTGATGTATGGGCTGGTTCACTACCAATATTTGCTCTAGTATGCAAGAAGCAACTCTGGTTTAGGTTTTTGACCAAGAAACGCCTTCAGCTCTAGTGGGTTATGCAAAGGGAATCATTTGCTGTTTGTGGGAAGATAGAACAATGGCGCCTTTTTCTTTTGATAGCCCAGTTACCCATCGCTTAGCTCAAATGCCATTCAAATGTTGCCCCTTGTGATCAATCTCTTTACACTCTTTGTTTAAATCCCGACTCTTTGATCAAAGAAGCTTTTGTCCATTTTTGAATGAGGCATCCATGTTATTCCACCCTTGATGCTTCTATCCACTTGCAGAGTAAGGAAAAGTTTCTAAAAGTAGACATCACATGCAAGAATATGAGACACGGGTCAATTTAAGAAGTCCATCTGTGTTTTATTTAGCTACAGAGGCTAGAAGTACCTCTATTTATGACAGAATGGAATATAAATGCAAAAAGGTAAGAAAGGTAGATAAAAGGGTGACTACAGAAGACGTCCCTTTTTCAAGTCTTTTAACCGGACGAGTTTTTCAGATGGGTTTTGGAACCACACCTACTTCCTTCACATTCCACTTGCCAGGGACCTCGGTTGGCAATGCTAACTAGATTGAATCGTCGACAATGGCCATTGGTGCTTTCTTGACTTTTTCCTTTATCGTTACAGACATACCCAAGCTCCCCCTAGGACCTAGAGCTGCCTCATGGTCTTTTCTTCCTTTCTTGGCCTTCTTTTCTTCATCAACTCCTTTTCCTTCTTTGTTCCCTACAAATAGGTAGGCCAACTCACCTTCCTCCAACTCGATGGACTTGACCTGGGCCTTGGGTTTTTTGCTTTTGCAACCAGTCATACCCCAGCTCTCCTTAGGTGTGTATAGCTCTGGCTTCTGTGTTTCAGATAGGTTAAAGGCATGGCTGCAGTTCTTCCTCTATGTATTCAGCTTCTTGTACCACACGGTCAATCCCCTTGGCAGATTCATCCACAGGCCCATCTTTAGGGTCTTACACTTTATTGGGGTTGTACCAAGACAAGACGTGATGCTGCTCCAGCTCCTCCCAGTCCCTTTCGTCTTCATCCTCATAATACATCTCTTAGCATATGGCAGTCAAAACCCTGTTGTTATTGTACTCTGTGATGACATTGATAGTATAGTCTAGTAGAGGGTTTGTAGTGACATTTGGGGCAGGAGCGGGATTTGTTGGTTGCATTTGCACTGTCCTATTATCGATCATGTCCTGGATTTTATGTCTTAAGGAGAAGTAGCTTTTTGTGTTATGTCCTAATACTCCTGAATGATATTCACAAGAGAGGGTGCCATTAAAGGTAGGAGGGAGAGGACTAGGTAGAGGGCGAGCTAGAATAGGGGCCAGCGAATTGGCCTTCAGCAAGTTGTGATACACCTCTGTCTGAGTACACCCTAAGGTGGAGAAAGTGAGGTTGTGCTGGGCCTACTAGTTTGGACTGAAGTTAAGGTGGGCCATGATCAGAGCCGATGCTTGAGTATTTGGAGCCACAAGTCAGGTGGCAGCATAGGTTGAGGTTGGTATAGCTGTTGGTATTGCTAAGTGGGTAAGATTGCAAATACCTCTCCTTCCTTCTTATTGGTTCCCCTTGTGTTGCGACCCTCTTTGCCATACTTTATATGGTCTTCGAGTTGAGATCAATGATCTTCCCCATTTTCAACCTGTTCTCTATCATTTCTCCTTGTAAAATCAAATATGATAAACTTTTCCCCACACTAGTGCATAGCTTTTTATAGTATAACCCTTAAAAGGTTTGAACTAAGAGTTGACCATATTCCTTCTCCTCTAATGGGGGATTGACTTGTGCGGATAGCTCCCTCCATCTCAAAGCATGGGTTCTGAAGCTCTCCTTCTCTCCTTTGACCATCATGGTCAAGGTCTATCAATCTGTAGTAAGATCTATGTTTTGCTTGTATTGTTTCCTCAAGGTGGTTATCAGTTATCCCTAGAGTGTGATTTTCCTCAAATCAAGTCTTGCGAACCATTGTAAAGCTGGGCTCGTCATGTTGTGTTGGAAAAGTTGCATCAAGTGCTTGAAATTGTTTCCTTGGCAGCTCAAGGCTCCTGCATACAGGTGCAAATGAGCTACAGGGTCACTAGTGCCGTCATACGTCTGAAAGTCAGGCATTTTGAACTTTAACGGGTGTGGGTGATTTGGGAAAAAGAAGAGTTCACGAAATAATTTGAGCCGAGGGCACTATACCCTTGTATGCTCCACAAGCATTCTTCTAGCCCTTTGATCTTTAGGCCAAAATGGTCAGGGATGGCATTTGCAGTTGGAGTGAGTAAAATAGGCTATGAATTGCCTTTTTTCCTCCTCAACATCAACTATCCTGGGGTTTTCTCTGTTTTTACCTGTAGTATCTGACCGGAGCACAACTCTTGGTGGGACAACATCTGCCTCTCTTAGAATAGATGAAAAGGGGACCGTGGTTAAATCTTTTGCTGCCATGGCTTGTATGAGTTTGAACATCTCATCAATCTTTGATCTTATCTCATTGACCTCCTCTCAGGTCGCTGGGTTATGAATGGTGGTGTCTGATTCGTTAGCCATAACAATGCTCGGTGCTTTGTGATGATCGGTTCTCGGGCGGCGAATGGTGTCGGGTATTTTCCTTTCCTTCCTTTCGAAGCAATGGTGAGTTGAGTGTGTTTTTAATTCCTGTGGAATGGGGGAAAGAGAGAGGAAAACATCAAAAAAGGCAAAGAAAAAGGAAAAAGTTAGTACTTATCCTTAAAAAGCATTTATGCAATGCATGCCCTAGAGGTGTCCCTGTTTGTCAGGATTTAAGTATGATGCTGAGGCTCATTTTGGAGATAAGGGATTGCCCCTGTATGCAAATACCATTCCTATGCATTTGTCATTCAACCTACACAACCATTCATTCAAGGGAAATAAAAAAGGAATTTTATTTCATTTGAGATAGAGAGCAGAAAGTACATAGATTGGGGGAAGGGAACATTTTCCATGGGACTTTCCACTTATCTACTTAAACTACTTTGTGAGTCTTTGGTTTTGCCTTGTTGATATTGGGAGGTCATTGAATGGCCTTCTCTCTAGATTGCCCCTTGTCTTATGGCAACTTTATCTCCATAAGCGAGAGGGATTGGGGCCCTTTTTATGAACTGATTCTTCGATGCATGCCATGACCCTTAGGGTTGGAACCCTTAGGAATTGGGTAGGCTTATAATTTGAGATAGGCTCGTGGGCCATGCTCTTGGAGGTTGATCATATGCATGGAGTGCAAGTGGCTAGCGTTACTTTGAAACTCTTACCTTGGGATGATTCCATATGTATAAGCAATTTGATAGCATAAATGACAAGATATTGATAGCAAGGCATTCATGTAGGTAAGCATAATAACAACAGGAGTAAGGAAATTGAAAAGTGGTCGCTCTTTCCTCCTTGGTTTTTGAAAAATACATGGCTTAAATTGAGCAGAGGTTTGGCTATGAATAGGTGCTATATGAACATGAGGTTGAGGGTTACTAATGCTTCCTAAAAAGCTCAGCTCCCAGATCTTCAAACTTAGGCCCACTCCCCGGGGTGACATTATAGGTTGGTGATCTGAGCGGGGGAACTATCTAAAGACCATTGGTTAGGTGACACATCTGCCTACCACCAACAGTCAATGTATTGTTCCCCCTTCTAACTAGAAGGTAGTAACCATGGTTAATATTCCATAAAAATGCATATGCAAGTGTGTGTGTGTGATTTTGAAAATTGGAGGAAAGAGCCCAACAACTTCCATACAACCTGTCATACATAGCATACATGACAATTTATGAACATAAATTAAAATGTGAACAAGGGTGCACCTATAAATTAAATGCACTGAGTTACTACTTTTCGAGAAACTCAAATGCAAAATAAAGTATGATGTTATGAACAATGCAAAAGCACGTAATGAATGCAATGTTTGACTTTTTGCAAAACAAAGATCATTTTGAAAATTTTGGAATTTTGAAAAGTTTAGAAAGTGGATATAAGTAAACAAGGTAATCGGCGAATTTAAGGTGAGTAAAGGGTGACTGGACATGACATAGTCATAACCCTCTAATTGTCCCCAGTGGGCTCACCAAGCTATCGCACCCCGTTTCAGAACGCTAGGCCTTCTTGCCCCCGCGCGGGGGGGGGGGGGGGGGGGGGGGGGGGGGGAATTGGTATGGTGCTCTCTCGTTAGAACTCATCCTCTTAGAAGGATGAATGCGACGGAGTTTGAATTTTTGAAATGGAATTGATTAGGGCTTTTTGAAAAGGTCTTTGGAGTCACCACCTAACATATTTAAAAATGTGCTAGGTCATCTACACCAAGTAAAACCCAAGGGTTAAACTTAGGTATTGGAAAAGGTTTTTTAAAAACGTCCTCATGAAGGGGTTTTAGAAGGTAGGATTGTTTGACAACCCTAAAAAAGTTGGAAAGCCCTTTTGAAAATTGACTCCAATTTTGGTCTTCGAAATAGAAATTCTTAAGTCCAGGGGTTAGTTATGTACAAGGAAGATGTCCTATGACAATCACCCTAACTCGCCCTTACAGTACCTATATGTCCATTCACGTTTTACTTACCTAATTATGACTCACCGGTTATCTATGTTTAATACTATCCACTTAGAAAAACTTTTAAAAACAAAGTTGTAAAAGAGTTTAAAAGAAGGATTAGAGTTTAAAAAATGAAATCTGGAATTTGAAGAAGGTTGTGACCGCACCCCATGAAGGGTTGCCTACGTACCTCCTCAAAGAGGGTCAGGGTCAGTCGTAGTTCGAACAAGAGTCCGAAAGAGTTGAAATTTTGGAATGGATTCTATTTCTAGAAAGTTTTCATTTTTAGAAAGTTTCCTTTTCAGGAAAGTTTGAGTTTGAAAATGTTTCCTTTTTAGGAAGATTTGATTTTTGAAATGTTTCCTTTTTAAGAAGATTGGATTTGATTTGAAAATATTGACTTCATTGGAAAAGATTTCATTTGATTTGATTTTAAAAAAGGCAAGCTTGGATTGTTTCCAAAATAGAAGAGGTGGATTTAGGGTTTAAATTTGAAAAGTTTGAAAAAAGAGTGATTTAAGGGATTTGAAATAGAAGGTTCTGATTTGATTGATTTGAAAAGGAAAGTTTGGAAAAGGGAGTTTTTGATTGATTTGGAAATTGAGGATTTTGATAATTTGAAAAATGTATGATTTTGACTTGAAAAAGGGAAGTTTTCGAGTGGGCAAAAACGGAGTTTTCCTAGGATTGGACTTCTAGGGTTTAACAAAATGAGAGTTTTGTAAATGGTTCAAAAATCGAGCCTTTTGAAAACATGTTTTAGAGCTCCAAACGCTAACTTGGATTTAAGACATCCAAATAAATATCGCACTTTGCGTAAAGCCATTCTAGCCATTGAAAGGCTAGAGTCGCTTCAAGCTTGTGGCTTTGAAAAACAATAAAGGCACGAGGCCAAAAATGTAGACTTTTTAGGTCTTTTTGAATGTCACACACTTCTCGAAACAACCCTAGTCATGAAAAGACTAGGATCATTCTGAGATCGGGTTTTTAAAAAGAAGCAAATGTAAGCTAATGGGAACCATTTAAAATGTCATAATTCTCTAGGAAACCCTAACCATAAAAGGGTTAGGATCCACCTAGAATTGTGATTTTAAGAAACTACTTTGGAAAATGGTTTTAGGGGGTCAAGAAATAACATGAATGCAAATGCATGGCGACGATAATAACGGCATGAAACATACAAGGCTAGGTATCACCACATTGCAAGAGGGCCCTAAGGTCATGCTGTGAAGTAAGTGAGCGCCAAAAAGAGAGTCTTGGTAATCTCTGTAAGCACCCCATTTTTGCCCGCTCGGCAATCTCCGAGCTGACCAAGCTCACTTTCACACATCACACGCATATTTAGACTCTATGCCCGCCTTTTAAATTTGAATTTAGTCCACCAGTCGCTTCTCGAGCCCGTAAGGCCCACTTGAACCTAAATGACCGTTTTGCCCCTAGGCATCCGAATGCCTCGGGAACCACACCGGCTCTGGGTATCAAACCGGTAACCCTCTGAGATTACTTCTTATAGTATTCTCAACCTTCCTTTACCTTTTCGGATCATTCCGAGTCAGTTCCGGCCAACCCGGTACAAAATGACCGTTTTGCCCCTGGAGGGCGATCTCCTTCTTCGACCACACTGGCTCTGAGCATCAAACCGGTAACCTCCTGAGAATACTTTTTATAGTGTTCTCAACCTTCCTTTACCTTTCCGGATCATACCGAGTCAGTTCCGGCCAACCCGGTACAAAATGACCGTTTTGCCCCTAGAGGGCCGATTTCCTTTTCCGACCACGCCGGCTCTGGAAATCAAACCGGAAACCTCTGGGAACATTCTAAATAATGTTTCCAGATCCCAAGTTTTCTTCTGGGACAGTCCAAGTCTGTCCTGGCAGTTTCCCGGTCCGATTGACCGTTTTGCCCCTAAGGGCCCGATCAACCTTTCCGTCACATTTTGTCCTCACTTTTCAAGTCAAATACCTCCAGGACACTATTTTAAGTGTTCCTGCTCCTTTCCGGCCTTTCGGGTCATTCCCGGCTCCTCCAAATCATTCCCGGACTTTCCGGAGTCACTCCTTGTGAAACTAGGCTAAAAGTTGCATGGTAGTCACTAGTACAGGCGCCCAAATCTAGTCAAAGATATGTTGCTTGCCGACTTATAAAGTTTTCTAAGTGGCTGGCGCCACTCCTACTGGCGCCAAGAGCAATTTTGCCCTGGCGCCACTGTAACAGGTGCCAGGTTTGTCCAACTTCTATAAATACAGAGCCTCATTCAACGTGAGAGGGGTCTGCAAGCTTAACCTAAGAATCATATATTTCGATATACAGAGCTCGAGCACCTCCAAAAACCCTAGTTTCCTTAAGTTCTCCAAACCCTAGCCACCCTACACTAAACCCTAGCCTCCTATACTCTCATACACACCCCCGTACACTCATACACTAGCCTTCAACCATCCTTTGAAGACTTGAAGAGCTGCAATCCAAAACTTGAAGACAACCCTTGAAGGTTGAAGAAGAAGATCAAGACGAAGACCGAAGATTGAAGACAGCACGGCGCGCAAAATAAACAAGACATACGGTAGGTTCCCTATTTAAATTTCTACACTTCCCCCTCTCTCTTCTCTCTCCAAACCCACTTGGGTTTTCTCTATTTTAATCCCTCATCTCTTTCCTCCCTTTCTTTGCATGCTTGAAACAAGGGGATTCCCAGTCCATGTGTAGGATTGGGCTATTGGAGAGTCACCGTGTCAGGGGTTTTCTTCTAGTCTAACCAAAGACCACGTGGGTCCGGCCCCCTTGATTATGTGGTGAAGCCTTAACCTTGTATGTTCATGACCCCAAATTGCATTGTGCATATCATAGTCTTGCATCTTCCAAAAAACCGTTTTCAAAGTTGTTTTTCAAAACGTTTTCAAACTCGTTTTCAAGATTGCATCAAAATCTCTTTTTCAAAAACTTATTTTCAAAACCACAACCCTAGGGTGATTCTAGCCTTTCCATGGCTAGGGTTGCTTTAGGAAAGTGTTACATTAAAAGTGACCAATATGGTCTATATTTTCAAATCTTATTGTTTTCCAAAACCGCTTTCCTAAAGTCCTTCTAGCCCTCTTATGGTTAGAATTGCTTTAGGAAAGTGAGATGTTTTTATACCTTCTAAAAACTTTTTTTCCCAAATCTTTCCTCCTAAAAATCTCTTTTTCAACATACTTTCCTAAAACTCTCCTCTCCAAAGTTGTTTTCAAAAACTTCCTCCAAAATCTATTTTTCCAAGCTTCCTTTTTCAACTCCTTTCCAAAAACTCTTTCTCCTCAAAATTCACTTTCTAAAACACTCCCTAGATTCACCTTCCTAAAAACTCTCTCCAAAAACCTTTCTAAAAAACTTTCTTTCCAAAATCTTCCTTCTAGAAACTTCCTCTCTAGGATTTCCTTCCAAAACCTTCGTTTCCAAAAACACACTTTTCAGAAACTCCTCTCTAAGATTCCCTTCTAAAAATCTTTGTTTCTAAAAACTCTCTTTCCAAAAATTCTTCCCTCTAGAAACTCCTCTTTAGGATTTCCTTCCAAAATCTTTGTTTCCAAAAACGCACTTTCCAAAAACTCTTTCCTTAGAGCCCAAGTCAAGCCCTAGAACCCACAATTAGGAAACCCTAATTTTCTTTCCAAAAACATGGTTTTCAAACTTTACCCTAAACCTAGGTTTCCAAAATCTCTTGTTTTCACATCCAAACTATACATGTTTCCAAAACTTATTTTCTACGTCGAAACTATAATTTTTCAAAACTAGGGTTTTCTAGAATCTCCCCTTCCAAATCCTTGCCAAATCCTATCTTCTCTTTAGGAAACCAAATCAAATCTCCCTGTTTAGGAAACTAGATCCCGTTCTCCGTTTTTGGAAACAAAATCCAACCTTTCTCTTTTAAAAAAAAAATCTAATCTTTCCTAATTCAACTCCTTCCTAAACTTCCCCTTTCCTAAACCTTAAGTTTCCAAAACTTGAACATAAAAATCTTTCCTAAAATTCTAAAATTCAACCCTTTCCTACTTCTACCTTCTTTTCAAACCTTAACTTTTCAAACCTAAGTTTTCAAACCTTTCTTAAGTTCAAGATTTTCTAAAACTCAAACTCTAAAACTTTATAAAACTTAAAGTTTCTAAATTTCAAATCTTTCCAAATTCCAAGCTTTTCAAATTCAAAACTTTCTTAATTCAAACATTTCCTAAATTGAAAACTTTCCTTTTTCAAACCTTTCCAAATTCTAAACCTTTCTTAATCTAAACTTTTCCTAATTCAAAACATCTAAATTCAATACTTTCCTATTTCAAAACCTTTCTTAAAACGAAACTTTCCAATTTTCAAAACTTTCCTATTTCAAAACATTCCAATTTTCAAAACTTTCCTAAGTTGAAACTTTCTTAAGTTTCGAAACTTTCTTAATTCAAAACTTTCCTAAAGTTGAAACATTCCAAATTCAAAGCTTTCCTAAGTTGAAACTTTCCTAATTCTAAAACCTTCCTAAATCGAACCTTTCCTAATTCAAACATTTCCTAAATCCAATCATCCCTAATTTCCTAAACCTTCCAAGTCAAGTCAAATATTTTCTAAGTCTCTTCTCTTTCCTAAGTCTAGGTTTCCTAAAACCAAGTCTTTCCAAAATCAATCTTTCCAAAGCAAGTCCAATCTTCTCAATTTCAATTTCCAATCTCCTCTTCTAATTTCAAATCAAATCCAATTTTCAATTCAATTTCTTTCTTCCAATCCAATCTCTCTCTCTTCAAATCAATCTCTTTTCAATCGGACTCCGGTCCGAACTACGACTAACCTGATTCCCCCAAAGGGATACGTAGGCAACCTTTATAGGTGCAGTCACAATACTTTTTCAACTTTCAATTCCACCCTCATGGGTGCGGTTTTCAAAATCTTTTCAAATCTGAAATTCCCATCTACTTTCAAACTTTCTATTTTCAAATTTCTATTTCCAAATTTAAAAACTTTTCAATTTCAATTCTATCTCTTCAAATCTCTTTTCAAATCTACTTTTCAACTCTCTTATCTTGCACTTGCACATCATGCATTATGTTAGTTTCTTTTCAAATATTCTTTTTCAAAGTGAATAGGGTTGAACTATAGTTAGTTAAAGACTCTTATAGGTGAATCTAGGGTAGATTGACATGTAGGTACTGAAAGGGCGGGGTAGGGTGATAGCTTAGTGCGTCTTCCCTACACGTAACCAACCTCCGAACCTAGAATCACTGTTTTCAAAGACCAAAAGGAGTTATTTTTCAAAAAAGGGCTAAATATTTTCTAAAGGTTGCCAAACAACCTGTTTTCTTAAAAACCCTCTCTTGAGGAGATATTTTCAAAATCGTTTTCCAAAAACCCTAAGTGTAGTCTTCGGATTATTCTTAGTTTTTAGGTGACCTAACTCACCTTAATCAAGTTAGCTGGCGACTCCGAACCTTTTTCAAAAGCCCTTTATTCAAATCAATTTTTCAATTCAAACCTAGTCACACTCATTCTTTTAGGAGGGTGAGTTCTAACGAGAGAGTACAGCATTTTTCCCGCTTGTGTGAGTATTCCTCGAGTGCAAAAAATCTGGGCGCGACAATCTCCTCTTGTTCACTCTCGACATGGACTTAACATCCTCTTGTTCCAAGCATGCAAGAAAGGAGGGTTTAGAGATAGGGGATTAAAAAAGAGAAGAACCCAAGTGGGTTTGGAGGGAGAAGAGAAAGTGGGGGAGTACGAAAGGTAAACTAGAGATTACCTTGTTTCGTTGCTTCTTTCCTTGATGGAGGCTAGGACCTTAGACTCGGAAAGACTTCAGGGGCTTCCGAGTAGCGAGGCAGACCTTCGGTAGAGCTCAGAGGCTAAGGCCTTGAAGCTTTAGGCAAGGGCGTAGCTGGCAGGACTTCGAGAGATAGAGAGAGAGAGAGGGCTTCGGGAGCTATCTAAAGAGAGAGGGAGAGTTTTTGGACATTTTTTTTTTACCCAAAACAGTGAAAGGGGAGGTCTATATTTACAGTGTAGAAATGGGAAATTGGTACGCCACTCTTAGTGGCGTACGAGTGGCGCACACTTTAGGCTTGGTCGTGCGCCATTAAGAGTGGCACAAGAAGGTTTAATGCGGGCTTAAAAAAAGGCTAGATACGGGGCTGGTCGATTCGTAACTCATTCTAGGGGGTTATGCACCACTATTAGTGGTGCACGGCTAAAGAATGGTCATGCTTCACTCGAAGTGGAGTAGAGAGGTTCTGGTTCAAAAAAAGAAGGTGTCGGATGGCAAGGCTTGGCTAGAAATGGAAGGGAATGCTCTGGAAAATGTCTCAGAGGTGGCCGATTTGACTCGCAAAGTCGATATGGTTGAAGAGAATGACCGGCTGGTGGTCATCTCGTCCCGAGAGTTCTAGGGGTGACCGAGATTGACCAGGGTTCACTAGAGTTTACCAGAGTTGACTGGGGTTGAACAAGTTGACCAAAGTTGACTGGGGTTGACTAGAGTTGACTGGGGTGTTACCGGTTTGATACCTAAAGCCGATCTGGTTTCCTAGGGCATTTGGATACCTAAGGGTAAAATAGTCATTTTGACTGGGAAACCTCTAGGAAAGGACCGGGGTTGACTGGATGGCACTGGGCATGCCAGACCATCTAGGGACGGCCTTGGAAGGTGGTCTTACCATTCTGAGGACTTGGTACTTTCTCAAAGAACGTGATAGGCCCGCTGGGGGTAAAATGGTCATTTTCCATTGGGACATGCTAGCACACATCAGTGTTGACCGATCTAGATCTGGTTTGGACTTCTGTTCGAGGAATTAGTACTTTCTCGGTGGACAAGCTTGAAAGGGTCTTACCACCTTGTGAGATAAAATTTCTTAAAGGTCGTGCTGAATTAGGACGGTCTTTCATTGAGGGATTTGTGCTTTCTCAAAGAACATGCCGAACTTGGACGATCTTCTATTCTTGAGAGGTTTGTGCTTTCTTAAAGAATGTGCCGAATTAACGAGCATTCTATATTGGTGGGCTAGCAGGTACAAAAGTGAACCCTTCTTCCATCTCGGGGACTTAGGTACTTTTCGGAGATGAATGTGAAAGGGGGCTTTACTGATCCGAGGAATAAACCTTTTCGGTGATCATGCCGCGCTGGATTAAATGGTCTTACCGTCAATGAGGGACCAATTTTTTTGAATGACGGGATAAATGGATTTGATTTTGGATTTGAATGGACTTATCGTCTTATGGAAGACGTGTCGGTCTGGATTAGACTAACTAATGCAACAGGGGCATTTCAGATATTTTGCCTTTATTGGGCCCAGTGGGCCCATGAAGCAGTTGGCAGAATGGATTGGATCTGGGAAGTTGGTTTGGGCTTGAGTATGCTTGTGTTGATTTGGAGGTGCTTCCGGTTGCGCCGGAGATCACCGAGTGGCCAAAATGGGGTGCTAACACGCCTAAGTTAGATTCAACCTCTCTCTAGGCTATGCACTCCATCTACAAAGCTTCCAATACCATAGAAGAGCCATTTTCAGCCCCCTCAAGCCTCTCCAAGGCTATTCAAGTTCAAGACAAGTCATCTATAGAAGCTTGAAAGTGGTTTGAAGACAAGGTGGTATTCCCTTTTGATTCATGTCTCTTCTACTTCGCTCTTTTCCCTCCTAGTCCACTTGGACTATTCTTCTCTTTTAACCCTCATCTTCTAACCCCTTTCTTGCATGCTTGAAACAAGAAAGCGCTTAGGTTATGCCTAGAGAAAAGCTTATGGGAGCCACCGTGTAGGGGGATCTCTCATAAGTCTACTTTGAGATGGCATGGTCTTAGAGCACCTTGCAAGGTGGTATGGCCTTTTAGCCTTGTATGATTTAATGACCCCTTTGCATATGGTTACCATATTCATGTTTTACATGTTTGGCTTCATTTTCATGTTCATCATCATTTTTCAAAAACCTTCATTATTTCTATTTCTATGTCTTTCTCAAACCCCATATTCAAGCATTTTCCTTAAAATGGTTCTAAGATTTGGTTTCTTGAAGCTTAAGGTTAAGCCCAAGATTTTCATGCCTTAGGAAGCTTCCCTTTCACCCGTAGCCTTATTTTGCATCCTTGCATTTCATTACTTTTCAAGTTGCATCAAAATGGCATTCAAACCCCTTCTCTTCTATATTGATTTTTAAGGATTTACTCTCTTCAGCTTTGTGGTTGAAATGGTCCCTTGGAACCCTCTCTTGAGTGATTTTCCCATTATCTTAACCATATGAACTCTAGTCCGTTAGAGTTGGTCTTCTTCACCTTAAGGGTGGTTTTCAAAACAACTCTCTTCAAAAGAGGTTTTCAAAAGGATGTTTGTTTTCATTATTGTTAAAATGGTTTTTGAGTTGTTTTTTTCTATGTGAATTCCTAAGACTTGGCTCTTTTGAGTTGTAAGGTTGGAATGGCCCCTATGGAGCCATCTCTTAAGTGGTCTTCCCATCATCTTGGCCATGGGAACCCTACCTCATTAGGTTGAGTTTTCTACACCCAAAAAATAGTTTCTAAAACACTCTTTCAAGCAAGATTTTCAAAAATTCATTCTCTTCATTTTGCTTAAAAATGGTTTTCTGCAATCATCATTTCCATATTAGTTTTCAAAGTTTTCACTCTCTTAAGTTAGAGGTTGGAATGGTCCCCATGAAGCCTTCCTTGGAATAGCTCTCTACTCTTGACCATATGAACCCTACACTTACTAGAGCCAATTTTCACGGAAATGATCTTCTTCAAATTTGCATAATTCCTTGAATGTGTTTTCTAAGTTTTCTACATTTACACTATGGTTTTCAAAACTGTAAGCACGCCATTTTTGCCCGCTCGGTAATCTCTTACCCGACCAAGCTCACTTTTGAACATTGCATGCACATTCAGACTCACACCCACCCTCCAAATTCTAATCCAGTCCACCGGTCACTTCTTGGGCCCGTCAGGCCTACTTGAAGCAAAGTGACCATTTTGCTCCTAGGCATCCAAGTGCCTCTAGGAACCACTCTGGCTTTGGGTATCAAACCAGTTACCTTCTGAAAATGTTTCCAATAGTATTTCCAACCTTTTAACACCTTTTCGGACCATTCGGAGTCTATTTCGGTAAGGCTGGTGTAAAATGACCATTTTGCCTCTAATGAGCCGGTCGTCTTTTCCAACCACAATAGCTCTGGGTATCAAACCGACAATTTCATGGAACACTCTCAATAGTATTTCCAACCTTCTATCCTTCTTGCGGGTCACTCCGAGTCCATTCTGGTGTTTTTTTGGTTCAAATAACCGTTCTACCCCTGACGGGCCAATCAACCTTTTCAGCTATTCTAGCATTGTTTCTCAAGCTAGTTACCTCTGGGACACTCTCTTGAGGGTTCTCATCCATTCTCGGCTAAGTCTAGTTACTCAGAACCTTTTAGATCATTCCCGAACTTTTCGGAGTCACTCTGAATAGAGCCAAATCAAAAATTGCATGATAGTCACTAAGACGGGCACCCAAATTTTCTGCCCTCTATTCCAAGAGTTAAAAATCTATTTCTTGCCGACTTAAAAAGTTTCCAAAAAGGCTGGCACGAATCAAAATTTTGGCTTCGCACCACTGTAACAAGCGCTAGAGCTAACTTTCGCTACCCATAAATACAGGGCACCGCTTGCGTATTCTAGGTCCACAAATTCAATTCAAAAACTATGTCTCTATGAAAATAGAGCTCGAACTCTCTCCAAACCCTAATTCTCTCAAGCTCCTTCAAACCCTAACTTCTATACATTTTATACACTCAAACACAAGCCTCAAAACATCCATTGAAGATCAACTGTTGCATTTTCAAAGCTTTCAAAGTTTAAGTCAAGTAAAGCGAACTAAGCAATCAAAGCAAGAAGAATACAAGGTTGGTTTTCTAATTACTTTTATGTAATTCCTCTCTCTCTTCTCTCTCCTAACCCACTTGAGTTTTCTTCTATTTTAATCCCCATCTTCTACCTCCTCTTCTTGCATGCTTGAAACAAGGGACTCCCCAATTTGTGTCTAGGAAGGACTGTTGAAGGTCACCGTGCTAGGGCTTTCTTCTAGTTCAACATTTGATTGTGTGGGTTCGGCCCATTGATTATGTGGTGAAGCCTAGCTTTATATGTTCACGACCCTATTACATTGTAGTTATCATGTTCATGCATTGCATTCAAAATTATATTCAAAGTTGTTTTCAAACTCACATCAAAGTTCTCTTTGAAACTTGCATTCAAAATCTCTTTCTTTCAAACTTATTTTCAAAATCATACTCCTAAGATGATTCTAGTTGTTCCATGGTTAGGGTTGTTTTGGGAAAATGTTACATTCAAAGTGACCATCAAGGTCCCAATCTTGGGTTTAAACCCTAAATTGTTTTTATCAAAGTCACAATCCTAAAGTGATTCTAATAATTCCATGGTTAGGGTTATTTTAAGAAAGTGTTATATTCATTGTGATCACTGTGGTCCATATTTCAAACACTAGTTTGTTTTCAAAATCACAACCCTAGAATAGTTCAAATCCTTTCATGGTTAAAATCATTTTAAGAAAGTGAGACATTCAAGAGGCTTGCAAAAGTTCATATTCAAATCTCTTTCCAAAAAGTTTTACAAATCTATTTCCTAAAAACTCTTTTCAAAGATCTACTTTTCAAAAACTCTTTGTCTTGAAGTTCAAGTCAAGCCTTAGAATCTATGATTAGGAAATTCTAATTCCTTTCATAAAATCTTGACTTTCTATTTTGCCTTAAATCATAGATTTTCAAAACCTCTTTTCCTACCAAATCATAGATCTCCAAATCCAAGATTTTCAAAACTCAAACTTTCCAATTCCATGTCAAATTAAATCTTCCAATTTAGGAAACCAAATCAAATCCTCTAATTTTGGAAACAAAATCAAATCATCTATTTTTTAAAATAAAATTCAATCTTCAACTTTAGAAAATAGATATCAAATCTTTCCTAATTCTGATATTTCCCAATTTCAACCTTTCCAAATCCCGACTTTCTAAATTTCAAACTATCAAATCTTCCTAATTCTAATTTTTCTTAATTTCGATCTTTCTTAAATTCAGACTTTCAAACCTTTCTTAATTTCAAACTTTCAAGTGTTTCTAAATTTCAAACCATTCTAAGTTCAAATTATTCTAAATTCAAAACCTTCCAAATTCAAATCTTTCTAAAATCAACTATTTCCTAATTTGAAACTTTCCTAATTTGAAAACTTTTCTAAAATGGAACCTTCCTAATTTAAAGTTTTTCTAAGTTTAAGTTTTCCAAATTCTAACTTTTCATATTCTTCCAAATGAAGTCAAATTTTTACAAGTCTTTTCTAAATCTAGTGTTTCTAAAATCAAATCAAATCATTTTCTAGTCTTTCTTAAATCTGAATTTCCTAATTTGAAACTTTCTAAAATCAAACTTTTCAAGTTTAAATCAAACCTTCTTATTTCAAGCGCATATTTCAACCTTAGGTTACCAAGATCATAAGATGTCTAAATCCTAGTTCAACCTTAACCCTGAAGTTAGGGAGCTTCCACTCTTTTCTAAAACTCTTTTTCTAAACCAAGATGGTTTTCAAACTCTAATCTAAATTAAGATGATTTCAACATTCTATTCAAACTTTTGAAAACAAGTCCAAGATCTACTTCTCGAGTTCAGTTTCAAATCAAAGCTCAACTTCAATTCCAAGTTCGATTTCAAATCAAAGTTCAATTTCAAATCTTTCAATCAAAGTTTAAATCAGATCTTTTCAAATCAAACTTTTCAAAGGCCTCAAAGCATCTTTTTAAATCAAATAAGACCTCAAAGTGTCTATTTTCAATCGGACCCCGTGTCCAAACTATAACTGACCTGATTCCCAATAAAGGGATACGTAGGCAACCCTCATTGGTGTGGTCACATCCTTTTTTCAAATTTTCAATTCCACAACCTTTTTCAAGTTTTCAATCCCACAACCTTTTTCAAGTATACAATTTTGACAACCTTTTTCAAACTTTAAATCCCCTTTTCAAATCTATATTTAAAATTAAATTTTTTCTTGCACTTATATGTCATGCATCATATCAAATATTTTTTTAAAATTCTTTTCAAAATGGATATAATTGGACAATAGATAATTGAATATTCTAAATGAGTGAACCTAAGATGAATAGACATGTAGGTATCGCAAAAGCGGGATAGGGTGATGGCCTAGTGCATCTTCCCTATATGCAACCAACCTCCAAACATAGAATCACTATTTTAGAAAGACTAAAAACAGAGTTATTTTTCAAAAAGACTTAAATCTTTGCAAAGGTTGCCAAATAACCTATTTTCTCCAAAAACCCTCTCTTGAGGAAGTTTTCTAAAACCTTTTCAAAAATTCTGAGTTTAATCTTCGGATTACACTTAGTTTTAGGTGACCTAACTCACTTTAATCAAGTTAGGTGGCGACTCCAAAATTTTTTCAAAAACCCTTATTCAAATCAATTTCTAATTCAAACCTAGTCATATCCATCTTTCTAGAAGGATAAGTTCTAACGAGAGAGTACTGTGTTTTTCTCTCGTATGAAAAATTAGGGTGCGACCAAAACCCATTTTCAAAGTGCATGCACAAAACCACCTTTGCGAAACCACTATGTCGAAACCCTAGTTCAAAACCACCTTCTAACCCTACGTTAACTTGACCCTAGTTGTCTAACCTTAGGTTAACCTAACCCAAAATAGTTAACACTAAGTCAAACCAAACCCTATGTTAACCTAACCTTAGCTAAGTTAACCCTAGGTCCGCTTAACCTTAAGTTAACCTAACTATAGTTAGTTAACCTTAGATTATCCCAACCGAGGTTGGTAAGCTTCAAGGTTCCAATTTAAGGACCCATTTTCAAATGATCTTTTAAGTCAAAACCATTGTCATGATATACTTTCAAAAACATCCTACTCTCTTGAAATTTCAAAAATCAATTCAAAAATCTTTTCAAACACTTCCATACACTATCTTCAAAATGCTTCCAAGAAGTTCTCTTAAACTTGTCATGACTAAAATGGCTAGACACTTAATATTTTTCAAAAACTATTTTCAAAATGTTTCTAAAAACTCACAACCCCAAAGTGTCCCTAGCCTTTTATGGTTAGGGATTTCAAGGGAAGATGATATATTAAATACAACCTTCAAGGTTATCCATATTAGGGTTCCAAAACCCTAAGTCTTTTCAAAAGCACTTTTCAAAAATAATTTTCAAACATCATATTCTTGAAACAACCCTAGTCCTTCCATGATTAGAATTGTTCAAGTATAAATGAGATATTCAAGAAGAGCTCTATAACCCTAAAGTTTTTAAAAAAAAAACCAAAAAGGAAGTCTCTAGCCCCCTTTTCCAAACATGTTTTCAAAACTCATAACCCAAAAGGAGTTTATTTCTTCAATGACTAATCTCTTAAAGGTGATGAAACATTAAACATGTCTTTCATAAGGTATACAAAAACTACTTTCAAAAGCTTTTCAAAGACAAGTTCACAAGAGCATTTCCAACCCAAACTCTATCTCCAAAGTTTTCAAAACGAGACTTCAAAACATTTATAAAACTCCCTTGAGTTGTTTTAAAATATTTTCAAACCTTCCTTGAGTTATTTCAAAATCTTTCCAAAACTCCCTTCAGTTGTTTCAAAGCACTTCTAAAACTCCCTTGAGTTATTTCAAAAATATTTCAAAACTCCCTTGAGTTAATTTAAAAAACATTTAAAATTATCTTCAAACTCGATTTCAAAAACACCTCAAACATCCCAAGTCCTATTTCAAAAGCATTTTTCTAAATTCTCAAGTTCTTCTTTTTCAAAAACCTCAAAGTGTCTTTAAAACTTTTCAAAGACCCCATGCGTCTTCAAAGTTCCAAAAGGCCCTAATGTGCCTATTTTTCAAAACTAGACCCTAATGTGTTTTTTCAAATTAAGACCCCAATATGTCTTTCAATGGCCTCAATGTGCCTTTTTTCTATCGAGCCCTTGCCCAAACTACGAATGACTTGATTCTCGTCAAATGAGATACATAGGCAACCTAAAATGGTATGGTCATAATCTTTATTTTAACTCAAGTCCCATTCTCAAAAATTTCTATCCAGTCAAGATTTTCATTTCAAATCACTTCAAAACTTCCTATTCTCAAATATCTTTTCCAAAACTTGCATCATGCATCATTCATACAAAAAGTGATGACCAAACCATGTTTTTAAAATTCTAAAGTGGATACAAGTGGCCTTCTATTAACTGGTGATTTAGGTGAGTGAATTAATGATGAATAGACATATAGGTACCAAAAGGGCAGGGTAGGGTGGTAATCCTAGGATATCTTCTCTACACGTAACCAACCCTCGGACCATAAATCTTTATTTCAAGGACCATTCTAAAGTCATTTTTCAAAAGGGCTACAAAACACTTTCAAAAGGTTACTAAAAGCCTCATTTTCTAAAACCCTTCTGAAAAAGGTATTCACAAAACATTTTCTAAAAAGCTAAGTTTAGTCTTTTGATTACACTTAGTTTTAGGTGACCTAAAACATCTTTAATTATGTTAGGTGGCGACTCCTATTTTTAAAAAAAGCCCTTATTCAAATCTAATTTCAAGTTCAAACCTAGTGACACTCGTCCTTCTAGGAAGATGAGTTCTAATGAGAGAGTAGCCCATGTTTTCCTATCATTCTCAAGTGTTAAAAAACCGGGGTGCGACAGCTGGCGACTACACTAGGGACACTTAGAGGGCTAGACTATTGTCATATCTCTTCGCCCTTCACTCACCCAGAATCTCTGGTTACTTTGTCAAGTTTTATCCACTTTTTAAATTTTTTTTAAGTTCCCAAAAAGTTTTTCAAAATTCTAAGTTTGTAAAAACAAACATTATTTTCAAAAGAAATTTTTTTTTAAGTGTCATCACTTGTATCGACATCCGTTTGCATGCTCCTGCATTGTTTTTCATATTCAAGCTCTTGCATTGGTCATCCATTTTACCTTGCATTGAGTTTTTCAAAAAGCTACTAACTCCTTGCATTTTCTTTTATAGGTAGACCTTTATTCATACTTTATTTTATGTCATATTAACCGCCATGCATGTGATAAATGAACAGAATGGGATGTGTATTATTGGGTCATTTCCTCCATTTTTTGAAAAATTCACATACACTTGGTGTGCTCACTTGCATTTACATCTTTGCATTATTACCTAGTTACTACCTTCTTGTTAGAAGAGGGAATAGTATATTGACTGTGGGCTGATGCTGTGTTAGTTTCTCAACCTACGGTCTCTTGATAGTTCCCCCGCTCGAACCACTAACTAAAGATGGAGTTCACCCCTTCGGGGGTAGACCCGAAGGTTTGAAGGTTTAGGAACCGAGCTTTTTAAGAAGTATTAATAAATTCCCAACCTCATGCTCATGTAGCACCCTATGTATAGCCGAACCTCTGCTAGATTTAAGATATGTGCATTAATTTCAAAACCAAGGAGGAAAGAGTGGTTGCTTTACTTTCCCTTGTATTCTATTTAATTCATACTATTATGCTACTCAATTCCTGTAGTTATGTTATTCATGCATCATAGCAGCTCATGCATCTGTATTCATCTCAAGACAAGAGTTTCCAAATTAACTAGAGTCATTGCATCTCCATTTATCTAATTAACCTCCAGAGAATGGCCCAAAGCCCTTCTCATTCAAATCAAGCCAACCAAAACTCCTAAAGGTCCCTTACAACACTAAGGGCTCATGGCATACATCTAATGGCATCCTGTAAGAGGGGCCCCAATCCCTCTCGGTTCATGGAGATATGATTGTTATGAAGACAAGGGGCAACCAACAAGCAAGATCTCTTACCAACCTACATCCAAGCGAAAGGGAGGCGAATCCGAAGACTCAAGAGTAATTTTAGATTTCAAATATAAAAGTAGATAAGCGAAAGTCCCAAGAAAAATGTTCTCATTCCCCTTCAAATGTACTTTCAATTCCATATACAAAAAAAAAAGAAGAATCAAATACAACAAAATTGTCCTTCCTACTTGTAAGCACTCCATTTTGCCCGCTCAACCATCTCTGGCCAGATTGGATCTAGTTTCAAACATCACAACACATACGAGCTCAGACCGGCTCTTTCAAACTCTAATCTAATCAACTTGTCACTTCCTAGGCTCGTAATGTCCAATTGAAGCTAAAAAGACCATATTGCCCTTAGGCACTCCAGGCAACTTTCCAAGACTGGGCAGTCTCGGGAACCAACGCCATCCAGGTACCTTCCCAAGATCGGGCAATTTTAAGGACCAACACCTTATCAAATTCTGGACAGTTCACTTCTGGCTCCTGCTAGCCCACCAATGTAGAATGTCTGTTATCTGGTAGTTCTACGAAACCAAGCGATCTTAGGGACCAATTCCACCATACCATTAGCTTTCTAAGATCGAGCAATCTCAACACCACCCTCTAGATAGCTTTCTAAGACAAGGCGGTCTCAGGGACCAACACCTTACATATAACTTTCTGAGACTGAGCTGTCTCGGGAACCAACACCTAGGTCAACATCGGCGCCTGCTAGCCCGACTCGATGAAAAATGACCAAATCTGCCCCTTGGGCCTCTAGGCACGTCTTTTAGAAAGTTCAAAATCCCTCAAAACGGTAAGTCTACCCTTCCAAAATGTTCCTAGATAGTTAGGCGTACTTAATACGCATCCTAGCCAATTCCAGTCCCATTCCGGTCAACTTTGGTCAAAATAACCGTTTTGCCCCTAGGCACCCCAACATAGCACAAATCCCTCCAGACGGTAAATAAACTTTCCAAGATCATCCCCAAACAATTCAGCATGCTTAATATGCCACTCTAATCCATCCTGACTCTTTTCAACTAATTTCGATCAAAATAACCATTTTATCTCTTGTGGCCCGAGTGCGCCCTGAAACCACACCGGCTCTGAGCACCAAACTTGCAGACCCCATTATACACCATATCCAATCCAAGGTGAGTCATGTGACTTTAAACACTTCCAAGTTGACCAAAGTCCCCTAGAGCATCTTGCAAACGCTCCACTAGGGTTGTCTTTTCTCTCGATTCCCTAGTTATAACGTACTGTCAAATGACTTGAGAAATGTATAAATTAGAGAATTCCCAGAAGCTTATCCATAGGTCTTTCGATCAATACGGCTCGATTAAATAGATCATGTCTCGAAACCCCTAATTGCATGGCTAAAATATTACCACTTTCAGAAATCCCTGGATCATCTCACAAACGCTCTACTAAAGTTGTCTTTTCTCCCGATTTCCTAATTATTATGCACCGTCAAAAGACTTGAAAAATATATAAATTAGATAATTCCTAAAAGTATTTATAGATCACTTTGCATTGCTATGGTTCGATCGGAGAGATCACTTCCCGAAGGCCCTGATCACGTAGCCCAAAGACTGCTACTTTCCAACATCCGTAGAGCGTATCACAGACGCTCCGCAAAAGTGTGTTTTCATATACGCTTTCTGACGTGATATCTCACTCTTCTAACACCTTTGAAGATTCCTAGAAGTTCCAGGTTCTTGAGAAACAATAGGAGAATATAGTAGACGTGATCGATTTTCCCGAATCTTTCTTGGATTGCACAATTATCGAGACAAAGTTAACACAAAAATTTCCAATGATGGAGCGTATCCTACATGCACCCAAATTGTGATTAGATCGATCAAAAATTTTCTTGCTCCCCAAGTTAAGTCAGGGTAGAGTTTGCCAGGTGACATCCAAACAAATGAACAATACTGGCGTATGTGCTACACACGCCAAGGTAAAAATTGCCTAGGTGCATGTAGTACGTGCGCCAGCTCTCCCCAGTTTGCCTATAAATATAGGCCGCCCCTTCTGCATATTTCAAAATCAAAAACAATACCAAAGCTCAGTAGAAATAGCTTCAGAACTCTAAAATTCTCTTTACACCTCACCCTCCAAGCACCTAAGTTAGATTCAACCTCTCTCTAGCCTATACACTCCATCTAAAAAGTTTTCAATGCCATAGAAGAGCCATTTCCAGTCCCTTCAAACCTTTTTAAGGCCATTCAAGTTCAAGACAAGTCATTCATGGAAGCTTGAAAGTGGTTTGAAGTCAAAGGTGGTATTCTCTTTTACATTTTGCCATTCCCACTCTTCTCTTCTCCCTCTTAGCCTACTTAGCCTATTTTCTATTTTAAATCCCCATCTTCTACCCCCCCCCCCCCTCTCTCTTTCTTACATGCTTCAAACAAGTGAGCTCCTAGTTTATGCCTAGAGGAAAGCTTTGTGAGAGTCATCATGTAAGAGGATTTATCACAAGCCTACTTTAAGATAGTATGGCCTTAGAGCACCTTGCAATTTCTTGTGGCCTCTAGCCTTGTATGATTTCATAACCCCTCTTTTGCATATGGTTACCGTATTCATATTTTGCATGCTTGGCTCCATTTCATGTCCATCATTATTTTTCAAAAAACTTCACTATTCCTATTTCTATGTCATGCTCAAATTCCATATTCAAGTGGTTTCTTGAAAATGGTTCTAACAATTGGTTTCTTGAAACCTAGGTTGAACTCTCAATTTTCACATCCTAGAGAACCCTCCTTAAGTCCCTTGACCTTATTTTGTATCATTGCATTTTACTACCTTCAAGTTATATTAAAATGATTTTCAAACCTGCTATTTTACTATGATTACCAAAGTTTTGCTTTCTTGAGTTTTGTGGTTGAAATGGTCTTTATGGAACTCTCTTTAGAGTGGTCTCCTCATTTATTGACCATAGAAACCTAGCTCATTAGAGTTGTTTTCTACACTAAAAAATTGGTTTTCAATATAACCCCCTTCAAGAAGGGCTCTCAAAAGTTCATTCTCTCTAATTTGCATAAAAATGATTTTCCAAAACTACCATTTTCATTTTGATTTTTAAAAGTTTTGCTCACTTGAATATTGTGGTTAGAATGGTCCCATGGAGTCCTCCTTGGAGTGATTTCCTTCAAATCAACCATATGAACCATTATTCTTTAAAGTGATTTTCAACATCTTAAAAGTCATTTTCCAAAAACCTCCTTTCCAAAAATAATTTTCAAATGTTCATTTTCTTTAATTTTCAATTAAAGAAGTCTTCAAAACTGTCTATTCAATATTGATTTTCATAAGCTTTACTCTCTTAAGTTAATGGTTTAAATGGTTTCAAGGCAATTCTCTCTTGAGTGGTTTCCAAATACTAACCAATGAACCCAACACTAACTTGAGTAGTTTTCATAAAATGGTTTTCAAAAAACACTTTCAAGTTTCATGCAAAAAGCCACCTTTCCAAAACCACTAGGTCCAAAACCTAGTTCAAAACCACTTCCCAACCCTGGGTTAACTTGACCTTATTTGTCCAATCTTAGGTCAACCAAACCCAAGTTAGTTAACTCTAGGTTACCTTAACCCTAAGTTAACCTAACCCAAGTTAGTTAACCCTAGGTCACCTTAAGTCTAGGTTAACCTAACTCCAGTTATTTAACCCAAGGTCAATCCAACCCTAGTCCAACCTAACCCTAGTTGTCCAATCCAAGGTTAACTTAATCCGAGTTAGTTAACCCTAGGTCAATCCAACCAAAGTTAGTAAACTTCAAGGCTCCAATTCGAAGACACCTTCTCAAATGATCTTTCAATTCAAAATCATTGTCATAGCATACTTTCAAAAAACATCGTACTCCCTTGAGATATCAAAATCAACTCTAAAATCTTTTCAAATATATTCATACTCTATCTTTAAAAATGCTTCCAAGAAGTTCTCTTAACCTTGTCTCAACTAAAATGGCTAGACATTTACCATTTTCTAAAAACTATGTTCAAAATATTTTCAAAAACTTATAACCCTAAAGTGTCCCTAACCTTTTATGGTTAGGAATTCCAACGGAAAGTGATATATTAAATGCAACCTTCAAGGTTGTCCATATTAGGGTTCTAAAACCCTAAGTGTTTTAAAAAATTCTTTTCAAAATTGATTTTCAAACATTACATTCTTGAAGCAACCTCAATCCTTCTATGGTTAGGATTGTTCAAGTGTAAATGAGACATTCAAGAAGGGTTCTATAACCCTAACATTTTAAAAAACCGAAGGGAAGTTTCTAACCCCTTTTACAAACATGTTTTCAAAACTCATAGCCCTGAAGGAATTTGGTTGTTGAATGACTAACCTCTTAAGGTGATGAAACATTAAACATGCTTTTCATAAGCATTCAAAAACAACTTTCAAAAGCATTTCGAAGACAAGTTCACAAGAACATTTCCAATTCAAACTCTACCTCCAAAGTTTTCAAAACAAGACTTGAAAACATCTCCAAAACTCTATAATTATTTCAAAGTACTTCCAAAACTCTCTTGAGTTAATTCCAAAAACATTTAAAATCATTTTCAAACCTGATTTCAAAAAACACTTCAAACATCCCAAGTCCTACTTCAAAGACATCTTTCTAAACTCTCAAATTCTCTTTTTTCAAAGATCATAAAATCTCTTCAAAACTTTCTAAAGACCTCAATGCGTCTTCAAAGTTTGCAAAGGCCCTAATGTGCCTATTTTTCAAAGCTAGACCCCAATGTCTCTTCCCATGGCCTTAATGTGCCTATTTTCTATCGAGCCATTACCTGAACTACGAATGACCTAATTCTCGCCAAATGAGATACGTAGGCAACCTAAAATGGTGTGGTCATAACCTTTACTTCAATCCAAGTTCCATTTTCAAAAGTTTCTATCAATTCAAGATTTCTATCTCAAATCCCTTCAAAACTTTTATATTTTCAAACATCTTTGTAAAACAGACATCATGCACCATTTATCTAAAAAGTGATGACCCAACCCATTTTTCAAAATTCTAAAGTGGATATTAAGTGTGATTAGACATGTAAGTACCAAAAGGGCAGGGTAGGGTAATAATCTTAAGATGTCTTCCCTACATGTAACCAACCTCCGGGCTATAGATTTCTAGTTTCAAAGACCAACCCGAAGTCATGTTTTCAAAAGGGCTTTAAAACATTTTAAAAGGTTGCTAAAAATCTCTTTTCCAAAAATCTTCTTAAGAAGGACACTTTCAAAATGATTTCAAAAAATCTAAGTTTAGTCTTTGGATTACACGTAATTTTAGGTGACCTAATACATCTTTAATTATGTTAGGTGGTAACTCTCGTTTTTTTCAAAAAGCCCTTAAATCAAATCAAGTTTTCAAGTTCAAACACCGTTGCACTTGTCCTTTCATGAGGATAAGTTCTAACAGAGAGAGTACCGTACTTTTTCCCGCGCCAAGAGGGCTTGGTTTAAAAATCGGGGCGCGATAGCTGCGACTCTACTGGGGACACTAAGAGGGTTAGGCCATTATCATGTCTCTTCACCCTTCACTCTCCCAAAACCTTCGGTTGCTTTCTCCAGTTTTATTCAACTTTTTATAATTTTTCTAAATTCCCATAATGTTTTTTTTAAATCTTATGTTATTTTCTAAAAAAAAAATTGTCAAATAAGTGCCGTCACTTGCATTCATTGCTTGCATTCATGTTCTTGCATTGCTTTTCATATTTATGATCTTGCATTGGCCATCCATTTTATCTTGCATTGAGTTATTTGAAAAGTTACTAACTTCTTTCATTTTCTTTTGTAGGTATATCTTTGTTCACATTTCATTTTATATCATATTAACTACCATGTATGTGATGAATGAGCATAATGAGATGTGTGTTGTTGGGTCCTTTCCTCCATTTTTGAAAATTTCACACACTTGGTGCGCTCACTTGCACTTGCATCTCTGCATAATTACCTGGTTACTACCCTTCTAGATAAAAGGGGGAACAATATATTAACTGTGGGCGGATGATGTGTCAGTTTCTCAGCCTACGGTCTCTTGATAGTTCCTCCGCTCGAACCACCAACTAAGGATGAAGTTCACCCTTTCGAGGGTGGACGCCAGAGGTTTGCTGGTTCAGGAACTGAGCTTTTTATGAAGCATTAATAAACTCCCAACCTCATGCTCCTGTAGCACCCTAAGCATAGCCGAACCTCTACCGGATTTAAGACACGAACGTCATTTTCAAAACCAAGGAGGAAAAGGCAACTACTTTACTTTCCCTTACATTCTGTTCAATTTATGCTATTATGCTACTTAATTCTTGTCGTTATGTTATTTATGCATCTTTTCACATCGTAATTGCTCTTGTATCCATATTCATTTCAAGACTAGAGTTCTCAAAGTAAGTCAACTCATTGCATCTCCATACATTTGATTATGCCTAGAGAATGGCCCTAAAGCCCTTCTCTCTCAAATCAAGCCAACCAAAACTCCTAAGTGTACCAAGTGACCCTAAGTATTCATGGCATGCATCAAAATCATCTTATAAAGAGGGGCCTTAATCCCTCTTCGCTCACAAAGATAGGACTGTCAAGAAGACAAGGGGCAATCTAATATCAAGGTCTGTCACTAACCTCCATCAAAGAAGGCAAATCCAAAGACTCAAGAGTAGTTTAGGATTTCAAATATAAAAATAGAATGGGTGAAAGTCCTAAGGAGAATGTTCCCTCTCCCTGTTTCAACGTACGTTTGAAAATTACATGTATAAAGGAAATTTATCTCAATAAAATTATTATTCCTATTGAAAGAATAAGTGTACAAATGAATGACTACAAGCAAAAGTATAGTATTGCATAACATGGGCAAGGCTCTATCTCCAAAGCTTGAGCCAAAACATCATGATTAGTCCCCCTTGAAAGGCAAGGTCATTCCTAAGTCATGCATTACATAAAACTTTCCTCAATCCAGGAACTTACATATGATCTTTTTCTTTCTTTTTTTTCCTTATTTCTACCCTCCCCTCATCTCACAAAAGGCTAGAAATAGTTTTTAGTGAGATTTACTTACATTTCAGGTCATCATTACTCCTAAAAAGGGAAAGAGAGGAACACAAGTACCTTCTGTACACTGAGAACCAATTCTTACTTGACATTGAGCTGGTCATGGCATTCCGATCATAGTGCCGGCACAATAGTGACCTTACCTTAGATAGATGTGCCCTAATGATGATGACCTGAGAGGAAAAGGAGAGTTTCAAAAGCTATGCTCTAAGGTTGAGTGAAGTAACCGCTTAAGTCAACCCCCCGCTGGTAGAGAAAGAATATGTGCAGCTATTTGTGAATACCTTTCAGAGCCTATATTACAAATGCTTATGCCTAATCATTGAGAAGAGTTTCTCTGAATTAATAATGTAAGGGGAAATGATCGAGAACAGGTTAAAAACTGGTAGGATCACAGACCTTTTACTCTAATACGGGTGAAGGCTTCTCAAATGTAGCAAAGAAGGTAGCAACTACTCGAGGTACCGGTAGAAAGGAGGGAGAATTATCCATCATCTTACTAACTCAGTAATAGTCATACTACCCTCAATATCAAGCTCGGCCGTAACCACCTACTCCCATTGTCAACATTCCTATTACTAATGTCCAAACAGCTGCTCCTGGACCCATCGCAACCTGACCATATTTCAACCCCAATAGAAATAACTGGTAGAATCAAGAATCCACTCGCTTAGAATGCACTCAAACAGAGGCCTACCATGAGCTCCTCAAAGCTAAACACCTGAATCCTATACCCCCGCGGCCTATGCCAAGTTCGCTACCCTCAACTTTCAATCTGGCCCTTATCTGTGAATATCATTTTGAAGGGTAGGGGCGTGACACAGAGTCTTATTTTTCTTTGAAGCACAAGATCTAAGATCTCATCGACAACAAAGTCATCAACACTCCAGAAGCGAAGCAGCCAGTGTACCTAATGTTACAACCAATCCCCTACCGAACCATGCTGTCAACATAATTACAGAAGGGGAAGCAAATCCATATAGAATCATTACTGTAGAATATTTTGAAGAAGAGCCACCACCATGCCCTATCTATCTTTACAACTCAAATGGAGAGCAAGATCCTCTTGACTGACTAATAAAAAATCCATAGAGGACACTCCCACTGATACCGTGTTCGCTGATGGTTGGGGAGATGAATTCTTGCACCCTAAATATGTTGAGGCTGAGCACCATTTAGTAGAGGACCTCTTAAATTGTGAGGATATAAGTTGGGGCATTGGTGAACCAAAAGTACCTATAGCACCATTTGAATTCAAGGAGGGTGATCTGGCTTGTTTATTTGCTAAAATTGATCAAGAGCAAGCTAAAAAAGCTAAAGAAGAGCAACTGCAAGTTCTGGGAGGAAGCCTGGGTGCAAAATACAAGGAAGCAATGGAGCCTGAGCAAGGAAAGACCAACCAACTGAAAGAGAACTGTTAGGGTTCCCAAGACCTAATAAGTAACCCTAATGTCCAAGCTGAAAGATGAGAAGGAAAAGGAGGCATCCACAATTACATTGTGATCACCAATCTCTACCATTCTGCAGTCAATACTTCAATCCATCCAGCATAGCCCAACGAAGAAATTGGAGAGTGGAGCATGGAAGAGGCAGGCATGGTCCCAAAACTAGCCTAAAGGGATAACCACCAAAGGGAAGTTCTTTTTTCTAACTCTGCATTTACTTTTTGTTAATTCTGTTTTAAAAATCAAGTGCCCAACATGTACATAAAATCCTTGAAATGAAAAAGAGTTTGAAGTTTATGATTATCATCTTCTATGAATGTCTTTTTAGAAATCTCCATTTTTGTTATGCCTTTACTTGAAGGGGAAGGATAGTACGCGCATCCTCACCAGTGGAGACTACTTCTGACCCTAAAAGAGGAAACACTGGAGAAAGAAAAGAAATAGTGGATCATAGAAAAATGACAGCACCTGAAGCATGCTATGACAAAGCAGCCGACAGTTAGACCCTCAAAAGGAAGAGAAACCCTCATTTCAAATTCCTTAAATAGCAAAGCAGTTCCTTTGATCAGCCCACTTGAGCTGCAATTAGTTTTCATTCAAACACCCTAACCATGAACCACCGCCCACACTAGGGCCAACACAGGTGACGAAACATGTCAACTAGCATTCACCTATCTTAAACAATGTCGCTAAAATTCTATGGTTGAACTTTATAGACTAAGCAATCTTGTTTGAAATGAAGAGAGGCCATTTATTCTTCTACCATGCAGTTAAAAGTTTTCCCTTGAAAAACCCATTTTGAGCCTATTTCATTTCTTTGACAAACCTGACCTCGTGATCATTGCCCACAAAGGGTGAAAGCAAAATTAGGAAGAAATAAGCAAAAAAAGAAGCACAAGATGAAAAGATTCCAAATGTAAAACCAAAAAAGAAGAGAAGAAAAGAAAAAAAAAATACACGAAGCAGAAGAAAGCCTCCTCACACATTCAAAGAAGGGTGGTACCCAAAAAAAAAAAGAAGAAGAAGAAGAAGAAGAAAAAGAAGAGAGAAGACCCAGCAGGCATCATGAGAAACCAACAAAAACTTTGCAAATAACAATGCTGGGGCAAAGAAAAGAGGAAAGATGAATCCAAGGCATGGCAAACGTCCATACAGAAACATAGCAGATACCAAAAAGAAAAACAAACAAAAAAAAAAAGATAAGGAGGCGAGGAAAAGTCCAAAGGAGAGTGAAAATAGAAAAGCAAACGGAGTGATCACAGGTCAGCAACAAACCTAGGAAAAGTGAAACACCTTGGGTCTTTAACATCCATTCATTCAAAAACCCCTCATAACCTAGCGCACATTACAACCAAAAATAGGGCCCCCTCTGATTAGAGAAGATTGCTTAGTTTAAACAAGTTCCAAAAAAAATAATGACATCTAAAAAGAAAGGTGAATAAAATGGCAAAAGTCTACTCAAAGTGACTCTGGTTCATATAAACCCGGTTGGAAATAGAAAAATTATTTAAGCCTGTATACCCTCCGTTTCTTGTAAACTCTAAGCCTAGCCTACATTACGGTCCAAAGTAAAGCCTTCTCAGATTGAGGATAGAAACTGCTCGCTCCTTTGCTAAAGCCTACTTCAGTTATCACATGGAGAGTTCACTAGTAAAATTATAAGATCCCTAAGAGGAAGTCGAGAGAGCTACAGACATAGTTTTTCTTTTCAGACAAGGGCGGAGAGAGATGGATCTGGAAATTGAAACCATGACAATAGGACAACTACTATCCCATCATATAAGGAAAATGGCAAAACCAAGAAGGGAAACCTTAAGAAAGAGTAAAAATTCAAAATGGCAAGTTTGTGGTTGACATTTAGTTAAACCAAAAGCTTGGAACCTACCTTGAGGCCTGTTTTATAAACTTGTCCATCTGTGGGTTCTGCCCCTCTTAAACTTCGCTTAAGCCCATACGTGCAACGGTACACAAATAAGTTCTCATATCTATCTAAAGCTTGTAAATATCCATCATTTCCTGTATGCATTATGATTCATGCATTCTTGTACTTATTTGTTCTTATTTTCTATTTTTCATGTGCATACATTAAAGATAGGATTAAAAAGAAAACCAATCATCATCCCATGCAAAATATAAAATCATCATGTTAATGTATCACACAATCATCATCTATAAAGGCCAACACGCAGCCCAAAAAACATAAAAGCAAATAAATAAAACTGTAAGTTTGACAAAACTAAAACTATGTAAACTGAAGGAAAGAGGCACCTCAGGGAGCAGGATTGTCATCCAAATCAAAGTCTCTAATATCTGGCCCATAAGAAGGAGGTTAGTTGGAAGAAGCTCCAGCATCATAAGGGACCTACCCAAGAAGAAGAAAAAGGAGAAAGAAAGCCAGTATCAGAACACTGAAAATGAATAAAGAAAAGAAAAATGAACCACTAGTAGCCTACCCAGCAGGCCTCCATCAAAGATATACAGGTAGTCAGAGCATCTCCTCAGCACGGTACTAGTCTCGAGCTTGACAAGTTGCTATATACTCCTCCTGAAAAACAAACCCCTAAGCCCGACGCCACAGCTCGATCACCTCATGATCGGCCACCTGTCCTCCAACTACCAGATCCAGCTAGGTAAAGGTACCGATAGACCTCGCCCTAAAATGAACCTTATAATCCACACTGAACGGAAGCAAGAAGCGGTCGCTGTGACACCAACTATATAAGGGATCTCGACCCTGGCTCGATAAAACCCAAACATATTCTAAGGAGAATCCTTAGTAGCACGGAAGTAAGTGTGCATCTGCCTCCAATGATGCTCCCCCAAGTATGTCTCCCATGAAAGGTGACCTCAAAAGGTAACCCATGACCTAGAAAAGAGGATGAGGTCCCTCATACCAACATACTGGGGAGACCGAGAGTAAGGTGCCCAAGTCACATCCCAGGGTCTCAATAACTCCAAGTAAGCCCGAAGTGTGACAAAATCTGTAAGCAAAGACCACTGGACTACCTGCTATCTAGTCCATCTTGTGGCCTGCAAAAAACGCATCTGCAGCTAACACCTTTAGCTGGCGCACTTGCAAGTACTCATAACTCCACCATATCAGAAAAGGCCAGAACCTAGTGAAGCAGCCCCATGCCCGAATGTCCTAACTCTCATCCCCCGCAAAAAGCCAGCAAAGGTGAAAGTACAACAGTCCACATAATCCAAGGCGTCTAAATCAGCTACCAAGCTCACCAAAGGCAGAGGAACTGCTAACTTGTTGTTATTGCAAAAGCAACTAAAGACGACATATAATACCAACTGGCCTCTCGTGATAACTCGCTCCTTTGGGGAAGGCCCAAGAGCAAAAGCTGCCTCTGCCGAACATAAAAGTGAAGCTGAGAAACTTGAGCCGATAATCCCTAGCAAACCTAGGAGAAGGCGGGCCTCAGTAGGAGACACGGGCTGTAAAGAAATCGGGGTACCCTAAAAAGATAGGCTAGTAATCATCGCCCAGTCAACAGGGGTGGGCCTTAGCTTAAAACCTACCAAATGCAAAGTCTCGGTCTCCCCAAACCATCTCTTAAGTAATCCAATCGCCAGCCTATGATCAAGTCTGTCTGTTTAAAGAGTCACAAAAGCATCGAAGCCAATCTGAAGGAGGAAATCGCAACCATATTTCAAACCGGTTTGCCGGGCTTTCCCCTTCAAAAGTCCTATTTCAAAAAGTTTTCTAAGCTTTTTCGAGCTTTTTTTCTCAAAAAAGTTCCATTTTAAACCTATTTCTCGGGCTTTCCCCTTCAAAAGTTTTCTAAGGTTTTTCGAGCTTTTTCTTAAAAATGTTTCATTTCAAAATTTCAGACCGGTTTCTTGGGCTTTTTCCTTCAAAAGCCCTATTTTAAAAGTTTTCTAAGGTTTTCTGTGCTTTTTCCTCAAAAAGTTTCATTTCAAAATTTCAAACCGGTTTCTTGAGCTTTTTCCTTCAAAAGCCTTGTTTCAAAAGTTTTCAAAAGTTTTTCGAGCTTTTTCCTCAAAAGGTTCCATTTCAAGTTTTCAAACTGGTTTCCTGGGCTTTCTCCTTCGAAAGCCCTGCTACAAAAGTTTTTGAAGCTTTTTCGAGGTTTTTCTTTAAAAAGTTCTGTTTCGAGATTTCAAACCGATTTCCCGGGCTTTCTCCATCAAAAGTCATGTCCTAAAACAATTTCTAAGGGTTTTGAGCTATTTTTCTCAAAAAGTTTCATTTCAAGTTTTCAAACCGGTTTCCTAAGCTTTCTCATTCAAAAGCCCCATTTCAAAGACAATATACTAAAATTTCAGTTTCCTCAGGCTATCTCCTTCAAAAGCCTAGTTTTCCAAAGTAACTTTCTTTTCCCTTGGAATGTCCCTTTAAAAATTCCTAGGGGTTTTAGAATTGAAACGTTGAATCTTTTTTAAGAGTTCATACTTTTCTGAAAAATTTGGGCAAAGTTCTACCTTAAAAAGTCTCTATCCCAAAATTTAACAAGCCACAAACACATTTCCAAGGCATCCCGAGCTTTCAACCACATCAATCAATACAATCCCATCCTCCATGGCACATGATCCATAATTAGATACAATTTTCAAGTCAATTTCTCTGTTTTTCAAAAGTTCCCGGTTTCATTTTTATTTCCTAAAAATTCTCAAAAATTTTCGAAACACTTAAGAAGATCCTCATTATTTTCTAAAATATTCTACAATTTTTCTACCTTCAACAAAGTCAATTTTTCAATTTTCCTCAATTCCTCCAATTTTTCTTAATTTTTAAAAATTCAAAAAATTTTAAATTTTCTAAAAAATTATGAAACTTCTTATGGTTGTTCTCTACATTTTGTTAAGATGCCCGGTACAAAAATCAAGCACGAACATGCAAAACCTAAGCCTACACGAGCATTTTTTCTAAACCCTGCAAGAAACCCTTTTACATAAACATGCAAAATCAACCAAACACACTCAAATCATAAAAACGACTCGGCCATTGCTTTCTGAACATCTTAAAACATGGATTTACACTAATCATATGCGAAAAACAAGTAAATATACATCAAGATAATTAAGTTTGAAAAAACTCACCTTTGGAGATTTCTGACTAAATTCAAATTTTTTGGCAAGAATCTGACGACAATGACAACTTTCGGCACATGCTCGACGTCCCCCGATACGTTCCTAGCAATGCCTGGTCAAAAACCCTCGAAATCCTTCGCCAAAACTCTCAAAAATTGCCTCAAATATATAAAAGTCGTAGCAGGGGTTCGCGAACTGCTCTATTTTAAAAACCCCTAGGCTGGCGCATCTACTATATGCACCTAAGGAGAAGTTGCACCTGGCGCATGTACAAGGCCATTTTTGGCCAAGCGCATGTGATACATGATCCAGACGCTTCAGCTCCCCGCCAAAACTAGTTTTAAACTCCCCGAAGGCCAAAAATTATTTTTAAGAGTTTTAAAATCCAAAAGTCACTTTTTAAACTCTCGTTTTCAAATACTCGAGCTTTTCGAACCCAACACTTCATAGACTAGCATTCTCGAAACCCAAACCCTAGAAAGAAAAATTCAAAAAGAATCCAGATTTTCCAAATTCAAAGTTTTCAAAAGGAGAGATTCACCAAAAGTCCAAAGATTTTTTAAACTTTCCAAGTTGTCATCCCTCCGATTGTCTCACAACAAAAATGGGATTCTTACTTTATTATTTATCCACCTTCGACAAGCAAAGACAGAAAAAGAGGGGTAGCTGTAAGCACCCCGTTTTTGCCTGCTCCGTGATCTCTGGCCCGACGAGATCTAGTTTCAAACATCATAACATATACGAGCCCAAGCCGACTCTTTCAAACTCCAATCGAATCAACTGGTCACTTCCCAGGCCCTTAGGGTCTAATTGAAGCTGAAAAGACCGTATTACCCTTAGGCACTCCAAGCAGCTTTTCGAGACTGGGCAGTCACGGGAACAAATGCCATCCATGTAGCTTCCTGAGATCGGGTGATCTCGGGGACCAACACCTTATCAATTCCAAATGATTCACTTCTAGTACCTGCTAGCCCGCTAATGTAGAATGTCCGTTATCTGGTAGTTCTTCCGAGAACAGGAGATCTCAGAGACCAACACCACCCTGCAGGTAGCTTTCTGAGATTGGAAAATTTTAAGAACCAACACCACCCTCCAGATAGCTCTTCAAGACTGGGTAGTCTCAAGGACCAATACCACACATGTAGTTTTTCGAGACTACACGGTCTCGGGAACCAACACATAGGTCAACACCGGCGCCTACTAGCCCAACTCAATGAAAAATGACCAAACCTGCCCCTTGGGCCTCTAGGCATGTCTTTGAGAAAATTCAAAATCCCTCAAGACGGTAAGTCTACCCTTCCAAAATGTTCCTACACAGTTAGATGTACTCAATATGCCATCCTGACCAATTTTGGTGGCGTACTGGTCAACTTCAATCAAAATGACCGTTTTGCCCCTAAGCACCCTCAGCACAGCACATATCCCTCCAGAAGGTAAATACACCTTTAGGACAGTCCTCGAACAGTCCGACATGCTTAATATGCCACTTCAATCCATCTTGACTCTTTCTAATCAATTCCGGTCAAAATGACTATTTTACCACTAGTGGCCCGAGTGTATTCCGAAATCACACCAGCTCTGAGTACCAAATCTACAGACCCCATTATATGCCCATGTCCAATCCAAGGTGAGTCTTGTCACTCTAAACACTTCCAAGTCGATAAAAGTGTCGTAGAGCATCTCGTAGACGCTTTACTAGGGTTGTCTTTTATCCTAATTTCCTAGTTATAATACACCGCCAAATGACTTGAGAAATACGTAAATTAGAAAATTTGTAGAAGCCTATCCATAGGCCTTTCCATTGATATGGCTCAATTGAATAGATCACTTCCCAAAACCCCCGATCGCATGGCTCAAAAATTGTCACTTTCAGAAACCCCTGAAGCGTCTTAGAGACGCTCTACTAGGGTTGTCTTTTCTCCCGATTCACTAATTATAACGCAGTGTCAAAATACTTGAGAATTGTGTAAATTAGGAAATTTCCAAAAGTGTTTCTAGAGCACTTTCCAACGATACAGTCCAATCAGAGAGATTGCTTCCTGAAGGCCCTAATCACGTGGCCCAAAGACTACTACTTTTGAACATTCGGGAGCGTATCACAGACACTCCGCAAAAGTGTATTTTCATACATGCTTCCTGATATAATATCTCACTATTCTGAACACCTTTGAAGATCCCCAGAAGTTCCAAGTTCTTAAGAAACAATAGAATAATACCATGGACATGATCAATTTTTCCAAATCTTTTTTGAATTGCACTATTATCGAGGCAAAGTTAACACGAAAATTTCTGGCGACGGAGCGTACGCTACATGTACCCAAATTATGATCCGATCGATCAAAACTTTGCTTGCTTACAAAGTTAAGTTAGTACAGAGTGTGCCATGTGGCATTCAAACAATGAAACAGTACTGGCGCATATGCTACATGTGCCAGGGCAAAAATTGTCTAGGCTCATGCAGTGCTTATACCAGCTCTCACTAGTTTGCCTATAAATACAAGCCTCCCCTTTTGTATATTCCAGAATAAAAAATAGTAGTAAAGCCCTGCAGAAATAGCATAAGAACTCTGAAATTCTCTATACACCATACCCTTTAAGCACCTAAGCTAGACTCAACCTCTCTCTAATGTATACACTTCATCTACAAAGTTTCAAATGCTATAGAAGAGCCATTTCCAACCCCTTCAAGCCTCTTTAAGGTCATTCAAGTTCAAGACAAGTGATCCATAGAAACTTGAAAGTGGTTTGAAGACAAAGGTGGTATTCTCTTTTACATTTTGCCATTACCACACTTCTCTTCTACCTCCTAGCCTACTTAGCCTATTCTCTATTTTAAACCCCCATCTTCTAACCCCACCCCACCCCCCCTTTCTTGTATGCTTGAAATAAGTGAACTCCTAGTTCATGCCCAGAGGAAAGCTTTGTGAGAGCCACCATGTTGGGGGATCTCTCACAAGCCTACTTTAAGATGGTATGGCCTTGGAGTATCTTGCAATTTGGTGTGGCCTCTAGCCTTGTACGATTTCATGACCCCTCTTTTGCATATGGTTTCTATGTTCATGTGTTTGCATGCTTGGCTCCATTTTCATGTTCATCATTATTTTTCAAAAAACTTCACTATTCCTATTTCCATGTCATTCTCAACTTCCATATTCAAGTGTTTTTCTAAAAATGGTTCTAAAAGTTGGCTTCTTCAAGACTAGGTCAAACTCTCAATTTTCACATTCTAGAGAACCCTCCTTAAGTCTCTTGACCTCATTTTGCATCATTGCATTTTACTACCTTCAAGTTACATTAAAATGATTTTCAAACCTTGTATTTTACTATGATTTCTAAAGTTTTACTCTCTTGAGTTTTGTGGTTGAAATGGTCCTCATAGAGCCCTCTCTTAAGTGGTTTCCTCATTTATTGACCATATGAACCTAGCTCATTACAGTGGTTTTCTACACTCAAAAGTTCATTCTCTCTAATTTGCATAAAACTGATTTTTCAAAATGACCATTTTCATCTTAATTTTTAAAAATTTTGCTCTCTTAAATATTATGGTAGGAATGGTCCCATGGAGTCCTCTTTGGAGTGATTTCCTTCAAATCAACCATATGAACCCTTCTTTAGAGTGATTTTCAACATCTTAAAAGTGGTTTTTCAAAAACCTCCTTTCCAAAAATAATTTTCAATCCAAGGTTAGTAACCCTAGTCCAACCCTAGGTTAACCTAACCTGAGTTAGTTAACCCCAGGTCAATCCAACCAAGGTTAGTAACCTTCAAGGCACCAATTCAAAGACATCGTTTCCAATGATCTTTCAATTCAAAATCATTGTCATAACATGCTTTCAAAAAAACATCCTACTCTCCTGAGATTTCAAAAATCAACTCCAAAATCTTTCAAATACTTCTATACTCTATCTTCAAAAATGCTTCCAAGAAGTTCTCTTAAACTTGTCTCGACTAAAATGGCTAGACACTTAACATTTTTTCAAAACAATGTTCAAAATATTTCTAAAAGCTCACAACGCCAAAGTGTCCTTAACCTTTTATGGTTAGGAATTCCAAGAGAAGGTGATACATTAAATACAACCTTCAAAGTTATCCATATTAGAGTTCCAAAACCCTAAGTGTTTTCAAAAGCTCTTTTCAAAAATGATTTTCAAATTTCACATTCTTCAAGCAACCATAATACTTCCATGGTTAGGATTGTTCAAGTGTAAGTGAGACATTCAAGAAGGGTTCTATAACCCTAAAGTTTTAAAAAACCAAAGGAAAGTTTCTAGTCTTTTTTCCAAACATATTTTCAAAACTCATAGCCCTAAAGGAGTTTTGTTTTTCAATGACTAACCTTTTAAGGTGACGAAACATTAAACAGGCCTTTCATAAGGTATTTAAAAACAACTTTCAAAATTTTTTAGAAGACAAGTTCACAAGAACATTTCCAATTCAAACTCTACCTCCAAAGTTTTCAAAACAAGACTTCAAAACATTTCCAAAACTCCCTTGAGTTGTTTTAAAGTACTTCCAAAACTCTTTTAAGTTAATTCCAAAAATATTTAAAATCATCTTCGAACCCGATTTCAAAAAATACTTCAGACATGCCAAGTCCTACTTCAAAGATATCTTTCTAAACTCTCAAGTTTTATTTTTCCAAAGACCACAAAGTCTTTTCAAAACTTTCTAAAGACCTCAATGCATCTTCAAAGTTCCCAAAGGCCCTAATGTGCCTATTTTTCAAAGCTATACCCCAATGTGTCTTCCCATGGCCTCAATGCTCCTATTCCCAAAGGCCCTAATGGGCCCTCCCGAACTACGAATGACCTGATTTTTGTCAAATGAAATACGTAGGCAACCTAAACTGGTGCAATTATAACTGTTATGTCAACCCAAGTTCCCTTTTCAAAAGTTTCTATTAATTCAAGATTTTTATCTTAAATCCTTTCAAAACTTTTATATTTTGAAACATCGTTTTCAAAACATACATCATGCATCATTCATCCAAAACGTGATGACCCAACCCATTTGTCAAAATTCTAAAGTGGATATTAGTAACCAGTTATTTAAGTGAGTGAATTAAAGGTGATTAGACATGTAGGTACTAAAAGGGCAGGGTAAGGTGATGATCTTAAAATGTCTTCCCTATATGTAACCATCCTCCAAGCCATAGATTTCTAGTTTTAAAGACCAATCCGGAGTCATGTTTTCAAAAGGGCTTTAAAACATTTTAAAAGGTTGCTAAAAACCTCTTTTCTAAAAACCTTCTTAAAGACACTTTCAAAATGATTTCGAAAAACCTAAGTTTAGTCTTCGGATTACACTTAGTTTTAGGTGACCTAACACATCTTTAATTATGTTAGGTGGCGACTCCAATTTTTTTCAAAAAGCCCTTAAATCAAATCAAGTTTTCAAGTTCAAATCCCCTCACACTTGTTCTTTTAAGAGGATAAGTTCTAATAGAGAGAGTATCGTGCTTTTTTCGAGCTAAGAGGGCTTGGTTTAAAACCGAGGTGCGACACTACTTTCATTGAATGACTGCATGAATGTGTGAATGAATGCATGAACATGCTAGGTACAGTATTGCATATAGGGACAACCCCTTATCTCCAAAAGTGAGCCAACACATCATGCTTAGTCGCCTTATCAAAGTAGGGGCACCCCTTGGGCATCGATTGCATAAAAATTTTCAATCTAGAGGCACAAACTTCTCTTCTTTTTTTTTTCTTACATTCTTATTGTAAGCACCCCATTTTTGACCGCTCGGCAGTCTACACTCCGTCCAGGCTTGTTTTCAAGTCATTATGGACATATTCCAATCGAATCCAATCCTCTAGTCCAAATTCCGTCTTTCCATCGCTTCGCGGGCCTGTCAGGCCCAAATAGAGGCAAAATGACCAAAATGCCCTTAGGGGCATTATCCTTTCTTATTCCAATTCCAATCCCCCTCTCGAGACAGTTTATTCCTCGAGACGGTCCAAGTAGTAAAACTACTCACAAAACCGTCAGAGTGGCAGAAACACTCACAAAACCGTCAGAGTGGCGGAAACACTCACCACACCGTCAGACTGGTGGAAACACTCACAAAATCGTTAGAGTGGCGGAAACACTCACAAAACCGTCAGAGTGGCGGAAACACTCACAAAACCGTCAGAGTGGCGGAAAGACTCACAAAACCGTTAGAGTGGCAGAAACACTCACAAAACCGTCAGAGTGGCGGAAATACTCACAGAACCGTTAGAGTAGCGGAAATACTCACAGAACCGTTAGAGTAGCGGAAATACTCACAGAACCGTTAGAATAGCGGAAATACTCTCAAATCATCAACCCCGTCCGAGTAGCGGAAATACTCAACACCTAGGTCAATACCCATGTTTGTTAGCTCACTTCGGTGAAAAATAACCAGACTACCCTTAGGGCCTTTTCCGAGACTTTTCGGTCAAGATGACCATTTTGCCCCTAAGCATCCGAATGCCCCGAGAATACTTTTTATAGTGTTCTCGACCTTCGTTTACCTTTCCAGACCATTCCGAGTCAATTCCGGCCAACCCGGTGCAAAATGACCGTTTTGCCCCTAGAGGGCCGGTCTCCTTCTTCAACCACACCGGCTCTGGGTATCAAACCGGTAATGTCCCGAGAATACTTTTTATAGTGTTCTCGACCCTCCTTTACCTTTCCGGGCCATTCCGAGTCAATTCCGGCAAACCCGGTGCAAAATGACCGTTTTGCCCCTGGTGGGCCGGTTTCCATTTCCGACCACGCCGGCCCTGGGAATCAAACCGGCAACCTCTGGGAACATTCTAAATAATGTTTCCAGATCCCAAGTCTTCTTCTGGGACAGTTTGAGTCTGTCCCGACAGTTTTCCGGTCTGATTGACTGTTTTGCCCCTAAAGGCTCGGTCAACCTTTCCGACACATCCAATCCTCACTTTTCAAGTCAAATACCTCCAGGACACTATTTTAAGTATTCCTGCTCCTTTCCGGCCTTCCGGGCCACTCCCGGCTCCTTCAAATCATTCTCAGACTTTCCGGAGTCACTCCTAGTGAAGCCAGGCTAAAGTTTACATGGCAGTCACTAGTACAGGCGCCCAAATCTAGTCAAAGATACGTTGCTTGCCGACCTTAATTGTTTCCTAAATGGCTGGCGCCACCCCTAGTGGCGCCAGTATAAATTTTACCCTGGCGCCATTGCAACAGGCGCCAGGCTTATCCAACTTCTATAAATACAGAGTCTCGATCAACGTGAAAGGTGTCTGCAAACTTAACCTAGGAATCACACAATTCGATATACAGAGCTCAAGCACCTCCAAAACCCTAGCCTCCCTAGGTTTTCCCAAACCCTAGCCACTATACACAAACCCTAGCCTCCTATACACTCATACACACCCCCATACACTCATACACTATCCTTCAACCATCTTTGGAAGACTTGAAGAGCTGCCATCCAAAATTTGAAGACAACCCTTGAAGGTTGAAGAAGAAGATCAAGACGAAGACCGAAGATTGAAGACAGCGCGGCGCGCAAATTAAAGAAGATACAAGGTAGGTTTTCTCTTTAAATTTCCGCACTCCCCCCTCTCTCTTCTCTCTCCAACCCACTTGGGTTTTCTCTATTTTAATCCCCCATCTCTTTCCCCCGCTTTCTTTGCATGCTTGAAACAAGGGGATTCCCGGTCCATGTGTAGGATTGGGCTATGGGAGAGTCACCATGTCAGGAGCTTTCTTCTAGTCTAACCAAAGACCACGTGGGTCCAGCCCCCTTGATTATGTGGTGAAGCCTTAACCTTGTATGTTCACGACCCCAAATTACATTGTGTATATCATAGTCTTGCATCTTCCAAATTCGTTTTCAAAAAGTAGTTTTCAAAAATCGTTTTCAAACTTGTTTTCAAAATTGTATCCAAATCTCTCTTTCAAAAACTTGTTTTCAAAATCACAATTCTAGGGTGATTCTAGCCTTTCCATGGCTAGGGTTGCTTTAGGAAAGTGTTATATTAAAAGTGGCCTTTTGGTCTATATTTTCAAACCTTATTTTCAAAACCACTTTCTTAAAGTGATTCTAGTCCTCTTATGGCTAGAATTGTTTTAGGAAAGTGAGATGTTTTTATACTTTCCAAAAACTCTCTTTAAAAATCTCTTCCTAAAAATCTCTTTTTCAACATACTTCCCTAAAACTCCCCTCTTCAAAATTGGTTTCAAAAACTCCCTTTCAAACTCTCTTTTTCAAAACTCCCTTTTTCAACTCCTTTCCAAAACTTTCTTTCCTCAAAATTCACTTTCTAAAAACACTCCCTTAAAAATCTTTCTAAAAACTCTCCTCCCGAAATCTTCCTTCTAGAAATTCCCCTATAGGATTTTCTTTCTAAACTCTACGATTCCAAAAATATGCTTTCCAAAAAGCTCCTCCCTAGGATTCCCTTCTAGAAAACCTTCGTTTCCAAAAACGCGTTTTCTAAAAAAAAACTCTTTCCTTAGAGCCCAAACCAAACCCTAGAACCCACAATTAGGAAACCCTAGTTTTCTTTCCAAAAACACGATTTTCAACCTTTGCCCTAAACCTAGGTTTTCAAAACCTCTAGTTTTCACATCCAAACTATACATGTTTCCAAAACCTCTTTTCTACGTCAAAACAACAATTTTCCAAATATAGGGTTTCTAGAATCTCCCTTTCTAAATCCTTGTCAAATCAAATCTTCCCTTTAAGAAACCAAATCCAATCTCCCCGTTTAAGAAACTAGATCCTATCCTCCGTTTTTGGAAATAAATCAAACCTTTCTCTTTTAGAAACCAAATCCAATCCCTTCTTAATCCAAACCTTCCTAATTCCCTACCTTCCTAAACCATATGTTTCCTAAACCTAAACTTCAAATCTTTCCTTAAGTTTCAAAATCCAACTCTTTCCTAATTCGAATTCTTTCTAAACTTCCACTTTCTTAAACCTTAAGTTTCTAAAAACTTGAACATATAAATCTTTCCTAAACTTTAAAACTCAACCTTCAAATCTTTCCTAAGTCAACCCTTTCCTAATTCTACCCTCTTTTCAAATCTTAACTTTTCAAATATAAGCTTTCAAACCTTTCCTAAATTCAAACCTTTCCTAATTTCAAGATTTTCTAAAACTCTAAAACTTTCTAAATCCTAAACTTTCTAAATTTCAAATCTTTCTAAAATTCTAAGCTTCCTAAATTCAAAACTTTCTAAATTTGAAACTTTCTTAAGTTGAATCTTTCTAAACCTAAAACTTTCTAAATTCTAAACTCTCTTAAACTTCAAATCTTTCCAAATCTAAGACTTTTCTAAACTCAAAACTTTCTTAATTTAAGACTTTCTTAAGTTGAAACTTTCTTAATTCAAACACTTCCTAAGTTGAAAACTTTCCTTTTTCCAAACCTTTCCTAAAACGAAACTTTCTTATTTTCAAAACTTCCTTGTTTTCAAAGCTTTCCAAATTCAAAACTTCCCTTTTTCAAAAAATTTCTAAATTCAAAACTTTCCAATTTTCAAAACTTTCCAAATTTTCAAAACTTTCCAATTTTCAAACTTTCTTAAATTCAGAACTTTCCTAAAGTGAAAACTTTCCAATTTCAAAACTTTCCTAAACCCAAAACTTTCCTAAATTCCAAACTTTCCTAATTTCAAAACTTTCCAAAAACGAAACTTTCCTAATTCGAAACTTTCCTAAATCGAATATTTCCTAAAACCCAAAACTTTCCTAAATTCCAAACTTTCCTAATTTCAAAACTTTCCAAAAACGAAACTTTCCTAATTCGAAACTTTCCTAAATCGAACATTTCCTAATTCGAACATTTCCTAAATCCAACCTTTCCTAATCTCCTAAACCTTCCAAGTCGAGTCAAGCCTTTCCTAAGTCTAGGTTCCTAAACCTCCATCTTTCCAAAACCAAATTTTTCCAAAATCAATCTTTCCAAAGCAAGTCCAATCTTCTCAAATTCAATCTCCTTTTCTAATCTCAAATCAAATTCAATTTTCAATTCAATTTCTTTCTTCCAAACCAATCTCTCTTTTCAAATCAATCTCTTTTCAATCGGACTCTTGTCCGAACTACGACTGACCTGATTCCCCCAAAGGGATACGTAGGCAACCTTCATAGGTGCGGTCACAATACTTTTCAAACTTTCAATTCCACCCTCATGGGTGCGGTTTTCAAAATCTTTTCAAATCTCAAATTTCAATTTCAAAATTTCTATTTTCAAATTTCTACTTTCAATTTTCAAACTTTTCAATTTCAAATCTTTCCAATTTCAAATCTATTTTCAAATCAAATCAATTTCAAATCAATCTCTTTCCAAATCTATTTTTCAATTTTCTCTTATTTTGCACTTGCATACCATGCATCATGTTAGTTTCTTTTCCAACATTGTTTTTCTAAAGTGAAATAGGATTGAACATGGGTTAATTAAAGACTCTCATAGGTGAATCTAGGGTAGATTGACATGTAGGTACCGAAAGGGCGGGGTAGGGTGATAGCTTAGTGCGTCTTCCCTACACGTAACCAACCTCCGAACTTAGATCACTGTTTTCAAAGACCAAAAAGGAGTTATTTTTCTAAAAATGGCTAAATGTTTTCCAAAGGTTGCCAAACAACCTGTTTTTCTTAAAAAACCCTCTCTTGAGGTGGTTTTTCCCAAAATCGTTTTCCAAAATCCTAAGTGTAGTCTTCGGATTATGCTTAGTTTTTAGGTGACCTAACTCACCTTAATCAAGTTAGGTGGCGACTCCGAATCTTTTTCAAAAGCCCTTCATTCAAACCTATTTTTAATTCAAACCTAGTCGCACTCATGCTTTTAGGAGGGTGAGTTCTAACGAGAAAGTACAGCATTTTTCCCGCTTGGGTGAGTATTCCTCGGGCGCAAAAAATCTGGGCGCGACACTTATTGTCTTCTATCTTGCCTACAAAGGTCAAAAAAACCAAATGATGAAGCAAGAATAAAAAAAGGGGTCTTCTAAACTACCTATTCATTGTCATTATACTGCCCATGTATTTATTATTCTGTTCATGCGTCATATCAATTCCAAGACAAGAGTGTCAAGAAACTCAAGTCATTGCATTCTCATGCATTAAATCAACTGTAGAGAGAAATGAGCAAATCCAATCTTGTGCTAAAAGAAACCTACCTAATCTCCAAAGGATTCGTGTAACCCTAAGGATTCATGGCATGCATAGAACCATATCTCAAGAGAGGCCCAAATCTCTCTCCGTCCATGAAGGCTAGATTACCTAAACAAAGAAGCATCAACCGGACCATGCCGAAGAGGTATTATATTACACATATGGGCAAAACCCCACCTCTAAAATGGACTCAACATCATGCCTAGATTCCCTCAAAGAAGGGACCTCCATAGAGTATGCATCCTATAAAATCTTCAACTTCACATGCTAACTGCATTTTGTTTTTCTTTTTCTAGGTCCAAGAGCATAATCAAACTGATAGAATCCCTCCACCATCCCACCCAATTCATAATTCATGCAAAGCCATGACCTCGACACCATGTTGCTACTCCACCAGACCTCAAACTCCTGAAGTCATCCCTGTGCAATCAGATGACACACACGGCAAATAGAGTGTGAAGGATGCCAGTGTGATTCCAAAACTAATCTGAGGGGTTTATTCAGGAAAAGGGGAATTTCTTTCAAACCCATCTTTCAACTTTGAATTCAAATTTGAGCATACAAATAACATCATCTAAATGAAAAGAATTCGAAGTTTTCATGTTTATATCATTATCTCATGGCTTTCCATGAATGATGTTCTTTCCAGGAATTTCTCCTCAAAATGTTTTACCCCAACTTGAAAAATGGGATAGCATAAGCACCACCTTCGGCAGAAATAATCTCTAACTCCAAAGAGAGGGGAGAGAGAAATAGGAAGAGAAAAGAGAAATACAAAGGGGTGAGAGATGAGAATCAATCACGTAGCTCTTTGAAGTCCAAGATTGACCCCCAAAGGATGTCTTGGCAAAGCAGCAAGTAACTACACCTTCAAAAGGAAGATTAGCGCATATTGGCAAGCTTGGGTTGATTAAATCTTTGAAAAAATTAAAAAAATAACAAATATTTTGATAGTGTTTATCCTACACGTGAACAATTGTTGGGGCAAATATTCAATTATGAACAAATTGATGTGCATGCTTGTTTGAGATTAAATATTGTGTGCATAATCACTTGCAAAAATATGAATCAATTGTTTTGATGATCTTTACCATATTAGTGATTCATGTTCATCTAAATACACACTTCTCGAGACTTCTTAGAATCTAGAATCCGCCTTTATGATCTATTTTAGCTAGTTCCACTATTGTTAAATATTTACCTATTGTCTCACACCTAGATTGACCTTTTGTCGATTCCCTCTCTCATCACTTATGAAAGGGCTACCAGTGAGTGTGAGTGCAGCTACCATTGTTATGTGACAAGAGGGGAAGGCTATCTACTCATGTGTATGAAAGCCGCCATATCTTTACATTTTAGTATTCCCATCATTAAAGAGAAAGGATTGGACTTCCATCAACAAAAAAAAGCAAAAAGAAAAAAAAAACCGAGATCATGGGATGAGATAGGTTTGACTTCTAGGTGTGTCAATCTGTAAGCTATTAGACATGGTACACCATCCTAGATCATGCCTAGGGTCTATATTCTCATTAGTCTATGTGAAGTTCATGCTTACACCACTAAATTGTCACTAATATGGTCTTGATCATCTTACGACCAATTGTGTTATTTTTGTGTGGTTTCATGCATATTTTTATGTTGATCTTTTCAAGCTATGTCGCATCTTAATATTCATGAATCTATGTTTGCCTTACATTGATTGATCATGTCTTTATAAGGTTCCTATAATTTGAAAAATTTAATGATTTAACAAAAAAAAATTTGGGCTTTCTTGCACTTTTAAATAGCTTTTAAAACCTTCTTGAACTAAGGACGGAAGTTATCTGTTGCTTTGCTAAAAGGCAACGTTGGCGGTCACCAAATCCCAAAAGAAATTCCTAGAAAAAGCTTAAGTGCCCACCCAAGAGAGTTTTTTCTTTCACAAGATAAAAAAAAATAAGAGAGTCAACGGGTTAAATATCTGAAAATGGTGCAAGTACTATCACATCTTGGCAAAAAAAAAAGGGTAAAGCTAGAAAGGGAAATCGCCCTAAAAGAAAAACAAAAGTTCAAAGATTGTTTGATCTTGAGATATAACGCTCATAACTGAGCAGGAACCCTAGGGCAACCCCTGAGACATACATTCATTTCCATCTATATATCAAACATGTGCAATCATCAAAAAGTATGACATGCATTTAATTCCATTCCTGTATAAACCTGTGCATTTATCAAAAAGTATGGCATGTATTCATTTCAATTCTCGAATAAACCATACCTATTCATGCATTCATAAAAAAGTATGACAAGCAATCAATTATATTCCATGTATAAAACTTGTGCACTCATTTCCATACCTACATCAACCTGCATGACATGCATTCATTTCAAATTCCTATATAAACCATATCTATTCATGCATTCATCAAAAAGTATGACATGAATCCAAAATTCCATCTCTGTGCTTTCAATAAAAAGTATGACATGTATCCAATTTCATTCATGTATAAGCCTGTGCATTCATCAAAAAGTATGACATGCATTCATTTCAATCCCTAGGTAAACCCGTACATTCATTTATTTATATTCCTATCTAATATGTGCATCCATCCATAGGTATAAAATACATCATTCTAACTTCCTATGAAAACTTTAAACAGCTTAATCTGACATTTTTCAAACAATGAAGACTACGGCAACGTCTCACCCTCGACCTCCCTAATCAACTTCGAAAGGCCTGATTCAACCTTCTCAAATCATTAAAATTAGGGCAATGACCTACCCAACACCTCCCATTTAATTTCAAACCAGTCGATCCATTCAAAAAAGAACCCACCAAAGATATTACACACGCCAGATCCCTCAAACTTTTCAAAAGAGACCTCACCCCCTCTATAAACAAACTCAAGACGTTTGACTTAAGAGAAGCACAACCCCTCAGAAAATATATCAGCAAGAAGCCTATTATGCCTAGCAAAAGCAAAACTCGACAATTAAGCAAACACCGAGTGTTTCGATCTCAAGAAATCTCAATCCAATAGGCCACAAATGTCTCCCTTTCAAGCTCTGAGATAGAAGAATTACAAGCACATAGCAACCATTTTCAAAGCTTCACGGTAAAGACAAGGTATAATTCTAACTGAATTGTCTCAAAATCAATTTTTAAAATAAAAGCACTTGCTTTCTTTCAAATCCAAAATTCAATTTTCAAAAGTCCAAACACTTTCAAGGCTTCGTCTATAAAAGCTTTTAAATTTCAAAGTCAATTTCAAAAGCTTTCAAAAAAATTTTCTACAAAAGGTTTCAAATTCAAAAGATCAAAGTTCTCTCCTTCTTTTAAAATTCAAAATCAATTTTTAAAAGACAAATAATTTTTTCTAAAGTTTTCCTTCAAAAAGTTTCAAGTCAAAACAAATTTCTTAAATGTTTTGCTTTAAAAAAAATTAAAATTTTCGAGTCAAAATGAATTTTCTATACATTTTGTCTTCGACAATTCAAGCCTTAAGTCAAAATAATTTTTTTATACATTTTGTCTTTGATAGTTCAAGTTTCGAGTCAAAATGAATTGCCTAAACATTTTGTATTCAAGAATTCAAAGTTCTAGTCAAATTACATTCTCTAAACATTTTGCCTTCAACAAAACACGTTTCAAGTCAATTCAATTTTGAGGTTTTCTAATCTTTTCCTTCAAAAAAAAAAAAAAAAAAGAGTTTCAATTCTAATCAAATTCTAGGTTTTCCAAATTTTTTTCTTCAAAAGTTAAAAATCAATATCTAGCTTTTCTAAACTTTTTTCTTTTAAAAAATTTCCATTCTAATTAGTCTCTTGGTTTTCTAAATTTTTTCCTTCAAAAAGGTTCTATTCTAACTAGTCTCTAGGTTTTCCACACATTTTCCTTCAAAAATTTTCATTTCAAAATAATTTTACCAGTTTTTCAAAGCTTTTCCTTCAAAAAGTTTAATCACAAAAACATTTCTCGAGTTTCTCAAGCTTTTTTCTTCAAAAGCTCCATTTTTCAAAAATCTCAAGTTTTCTAGCTTTCGCCTCAAAATTTTTGGATTTTTTGAGTTTTCTCCTTCAAAAGCCCTGTTTTTAAATCATCTTCTTGGGTTTCTCGAGCTTTTTCCTTCAAAAACTCTGTATTTCAAAAATCTCAGGCTTTCAAACTTTCGCCTCAAAAAACCCAACTTTTCAAAATTTTCAAATTTTCCGAGCTTTCTCCTTCAAAAGCTCCGTTTTCAAAACATCTTCTTGGGTTTCTCGAGCTTTTTCCTTCAAATCCTATTTTTTTTAAAAATCTCAGGTTTTCAAGCTTTTGCCTCATAAAAACTAACTTTTAAAATTTTGGGTTCTCTAACTTTCGCCTTAAAAAGCCTAGCTTTTCAAAATATTTGGGTCTCCCAAGCTTTCTCCTTCAAAATCTCTATTTTCAAGACATCTTCTTGGGTTTCTGGAGTTTTTTCTTTCAAAAGCTCAACTTTCTAAAAAAAATTGGATTTTCAAGTTTTTACCTCAAAAAGCCTACTTTCAAAAAAGTTTTCGGGTTTTCAAAACTTTCTCCACAAAAATTTTTATTCCAAAATCGAATTCTAGGTTTTCTAAATTTTTCCCTTCGAAAGTTTAATTTCAAAATTCTAGGTTTTCAAACTTTTTTCCTCAAAAGTTTCGTTCCAAGTTTCAAAAGTTGTTCAAACCCTACCAATTCAAATCTAAATCCATCCATTATAGCAGATCATTTCAAATAATCAACTTCAATTTCAAAATCATTTAAAAAATCCTCTTCAATTTCAAAAACCCTAAATCTCCCTAAAGGAGTGTCGTGCCACTGGTCAGAATGTCGGTTTAGGAAGAAACAAGTTCAAAATTTTTCAAAAGAAAATCATCTTCAATTTCCAAGTATCAAAGCCCTGAATCTCCCCAAAGGAGTGTCATTCCATTGGTCGAAATGTCGATTAAAGAAAAATTAATCTCAAAATTGTTTCAAAATCAAGTTTTTAAAATTTCAAATTTCAAAAATCTAAACAATCCAATTTTCAAAACTCAAAATTTCAAATTTCAACTACTCCAGTCCCTCCGATCACCTTGCTATCAAAATGGGACCCTTACTTTATTGTTTTCTATCTTCAACAAGTAAAGACAAAAAAACAAGTGCAGCTGTAAGCACCTCATTTTTGCCCGCTCAGTAATATCTAGTCCAATCGGATCCAGTTTCAAACATCATTATGCATTCAAGCCCAAGCCAGCTCTTTCGACTTTAATCCAGTCAATTGGTCGCTTCCTAAGCCCACAAGGCCTAATTAAAAACTAAAAGACCATATTACCCATAAGCACTCTAGGCAATATTCTGAGACCGAGCAGTCTCAGGAACCAATGTCATCCATGTAGCTCCTTGAGACTAGGCAATCTTGGGGACTAACACCCTATCAAATTCAAGAAGGTTCATTTTTGGCGTCTGCTAGCCCGCCAATGTAGAATATCTATTATCCGGTAGCTTTCAAAGACCAAGCAATTTTGGGGAACACACCACCCTATAAGTAGTTTTCTAAGACTAGGCGATCTCAGGGACCAACACCGCACAGGTAGCTTTTCGAGACTAGGCGGTCTTAGAACCAACACCTAGGTCAACACCAACGCCTGCTAGCCCGACTCAGTGAAAAATGACAAAACCTACCCCTTAGGCCTCTAGACATATCTTTAAGAAAGTTTAAAATCCCTCAAGATGGTAAGTCCACCCTTCCAAAGTGTCCTTAGACAATTAGACGTACTCAATGCGCCATCCCGACCAATTTCGGTCTCGTTCAGTTGAACTCCAGTTAAAATAACCGTTTTGTCCCTAAGCACACTAACACAACACAAATCCCTCCAGACAGGTAAGTATACCTTCTAAGAATGTCCCCAAACAGTCTGGCATGCTTAATATGCCACTATAATCCATCCTAACCCTTTCCAACCAATTCTGGTCAAATTAATCATTTTACCCACGGTGGCCTGAGCGCACCCCAAAACCATACTAGTTATGGGTACCAAGCTAGCAGATCCTATTATATGCCCATGTTTAATCCAAAGTGAGTCTTGTGACTCTAAACACTTCCGAGTTAACGAAAGTCCCCTAAAGCATCTTGCAGATGCTCGGCTAGGAATATCCTTCCTCCTAATTCTCTAATTATAACACCGTCAAATGACTTGAGAAATGCATATATTATGGAATTTCCAGAAGCCTGTCCATAGGTCTTTCCATCGATACGGCTTGATTGAATAGATCACTTCCCGAAACTCCCGATCACATGGCTAAAAAATTGCTACTTTCAGAAACCCCTGGAGCATCTCACAGATGCTCCGCTAAGATTGTCTTTTCTTCCAATTCCCTAATTATAATGCACTGTCAAGCGACTTGATAAATGCATAAATTAGAAATTTTTTAAAATTATTTCCAGAGCACTTTCCATCGGTACGGTCCGATTGGAGAGATCATCTCCCGAAGGCCCTGATCACGTGGCCCAAAAAGCACTACTTTTGAACATACACGGAGTGTAACACAGATGCTCCACAAAAGTGTGTTTTCATACACGCTTTTCAATGTGATATCTCACTCTTCTGAACACCTTTGAAGATCCCCGAAAGTTCCGGATCCTTGAGAAACAATAGGAGAACATCGTGGATGTGACCGAATTTTTTTGAATGTTTCTCAAATTACACAATTATTGAGGCAAAGTTAACACAAAATTTTTTGATGGCAGAGCGTATGCTACTTGTGCCTAAATTATGATCAGATCGATCAAAACTTTACTTACTGCCCTAGTTGAGTCAGTATAAAGTGTGCCACGTGGCATTCAAACAATGGAACAGTACTGGCACATGTGCTACATGCGCTAGGGCAAAAATTGCCTAGGTGCATGTAGTATATGTGCTAGCTCTCAACAATTTGCCTATAAATACAGGTCTCCCCCTCTACATATTTCAGGATAAAAAATAGTAGCGAAGCTCTGCAAAAATAGCCTCAGAACTGTGAAATTCTCTATACACCTCACCCTCCAAGCACCTAAGTGAGATTCAACCTCTCTCTCTTTAGCCTATACACTCTATCTACAAAACTTCCAATGCCATAGAAGAGCCATTTTCAGCACCCTCAAGCCTCTCCAAGGCTATTCAAGTTCTAGACAAGTCATCCATAAATGCTTGAAAGTGGTTTGAAGACAAAGGTGGTATTCTCTTTTGATTCATGTCTCTCCCACTTTTCTCTCCTCCTTCCTAGTACACTTGGACAATTCTTCTCCTTTAACCCCCATCTTCTACCCCCCCCCTTTTTGCATGCTTGAAACAAGAGAGCTTATAGGTCATGCCTAGAGGAAAGCTTGTGGGAGCCACCGTGTAGAGGGATCTCTCACAAGCTTACTTTGAGATGACATGACCTTGGAGCACCTTGCAATGTGGTGTGGCCTTTTAGTCTTGTATGATTTTATGACCCCCTATGCATATGGTTACCATATTTATGTTTCACATGCTTGGCTCCATTTTCATATTTATCATCATTTTTCAAAAACTTTCACTATTTTTATTTCTATGTCTTTCTCAAACCCCATATTCAAGCATTTCCCTTAAAATGGTTTTAAAATTTGGTTTCATGAAACCTAAGGTTAACCCTAGATTTTCATGCCTTAGAAAGCTACCCTTTCACCCTAAGCCTCATTTTGCATATTTGCATTTTATTACTTTTCAAGTTACATCAAAATGGTTTTCGAACCCCTTCTCTTCTATATTAATTTTTAAGGATTTACTCTCTTGAGCTTTGTGGTTGAAATGGTCCCTTGGAACCCTCTCTTGAGTGGTTTTCCTATTATCTTGACCATACGAACCCTAATTCGTTAGAGTTAGTCTTCTTCACCCTAAGGGTGTTTTCAAAACAACTCTCTTCAAGAGAGGTTTTCAAAAGGACGTTTGTTTTCATTATTGTTAAATGGTTTTCGAGCTCTCTTTTTCTATGTGAATTCCTAAGACCTAGCTCTTTTGAGTTGTAATGTTGGAATGCCCCCATGAAGCCCTCTCTTGAGTGGTCTTCCCATCATCTTGGCTATGGGAACCCTAGCTCATTAGGTTGAGTTTTTTATACCCAAAAAATAGTTTCTAAAATACTCTTTTCGAGCAAGATTTTCAAAAATTCATTCTCTTCATTTTGTATAAAAATGGTTTTCCAAAATCATCATTTTCATATTGGTTTTCAGAGTTTTCACACTCTTAAGTTAGAGGTTGGAATGGTCCCCATGAAGCCTTCCTTAGAATGGCTCCCTACTCTTGACCATATGAACCCTACATTTACTAGAGCCAATTTTCATGGAAATGATCTTTTTTAAATTTGCATAATTACTTGAATTTGTTTTCAAAGTTCTCTACATTTATACCATGGTTTTCAAAACCCATTTTAAAAGTGCATGCATAAAACCACCTTTCCAAAACCACTATGTTAAAACTTTAGTTCAAAACCACCTTCCAACCCTAGGTTAACTTGACTCTAATTGTCCAACCTTAGGTTAACCTAATCCAAGATAGCTAACCCTAGGTCAAACAAAACCTTATGTTAACCTAACATTAGTTAAGTTAACCCTAGGTCCCCTTAACCTTAAGTTAACTTAACCATAGTTAATTAACCTTAGATCATCTCAACTAAGGTTAGTAAGCTTCAAGGTTGAAATTCAAGGACCCTTTTCAAATAATCTTTCAATTCAAAACCATTGTCATAACATACTTTCAAAAATATCCTACTCTCTTGAGATTTCAAAAATCAACTCCAAAATCTTTTCAAATACTTCCATACTCTATCTTTAAAATGCTTTCAAGAAGTTTTCTTAAACTTGTCACGACTAAAGTAGCTAGACACTTAATATTTTCCAAAAACTATTTTCGAAATGTTTTCAAAAACTCACAACCATAAAATGTCCCTAACTTTTTATGGTTAGGGATTTTGAGGGAAGGTGATACATTAAATACAATCTTTAAGGTTGTCCATATTAGGGTTCCAAAACCCTAAGTAGTTTCAAAAAGGATTTTCAAACATCACATTCTTGAAGTAACCCTAATCCTTTCATGATTAGAATTGTTCAAGTATAAGTGAGATATTCAAGAAGGGCTCTATAACTCTAAAGAATTAAAAACCAAAAAGGAAGTCTCTAGCCCCCTTTTCTAAACATGTTTTCAAAACTCATAACCCAAAAGGAGTTTAGTTCTTTAATGACTAACCTCTTAAAAGTGATGAAAAATTAAACAGGCCTTTCATAAGGTATCCAAAAAACTGCTTTAAAAAATTGTTTGAAGACAAGTTCACAAAATCATTTCCAACCCAAACTCTACCTCCAAAGTTTTCAAAACAAGACTTCAAAATATTTTCAAAACTCCCTTGAGTTGTTTTAAAATATTTTCAAAACTCACTTGAGTTATTTCAAAACCTTACCAAAACTCACTTAAGTTGTTTCAAAGCACTTCCAAAACTCCCTTGAGTTGTTTCAAAAATATTTCAAAACTCTCTTGTGTTAATTTTAAAAACATTTAAAAACATCTTCAAACTTGATTTCAAAAACACCTGAAACATCCCTAGTTCTATTTCAAAGGCATTTTTCTAAATTCTCAAGTTCTTTTTTTTTTTCAAAGACCTTAAAGTGTCTTTAAAACTTTCCAAAGACCTCAATGCATATTCAAAGTTCCCAACGGCCCTAAAGTGCCTATTTTTCAAAACTGGACCCCAATGTGTCTTTTCAAACTAAGACTCCGATGTGTTTTCCAATGGCCTCAAAGTGCCTCTTTCTATCAGGCATTTACCCGAACTACAAATGACCTAATTCTCGCTAAATGAGATACGTAGGCAATATAAAATGGTGCAGTCATAATCTTTATTTCAACTCAAGTCCCCTTCTCAAAAATTTCTATCTAGTCAAGATTTCCATTTCAAATCACTTCAAAACATCCTATTCTCAAATATCTTTTCCAAAGCTTACAACATGCATCATTTATCTAAAAAGTGATGACCAAATCACATTTTTAAAATTCTAAAGTGGATACAAGTGGACTTTTAGTAACCAGTGATTTAGGTGAGTGAATTAAGGGTGAATAAACATATAAGTACCAAAAGGGCGGGGTAGGGTGATGATCTTAGGATATCTTCCCTACACATAACCAACCCCCAAACCATAGATCTTTATTTTAAAGACCATTCTGGAGGCATTTTTCAAAAGGGCTACAACACACTTTCAAAAGGTTGCTAAAAGCCTCATTTTCTAAGACCCTTCTGAATAAGGTATTTTCAAAATCTTTTTCTAAAAATCTTTTTCAAATTAAACTTTGTTTTAGGTGACCTAACACATCTTTAATTATGTTAGGTGGCGACTACTCTTTTTTCAAAAAGCCCTTATTCAAATCTAAATTTAAGTTTAAACCTAGTCGCATTCGTCCTTCTAGGAGAATAAGTTCTAACGAGAGAGTACCACGTGTTTTCCCAGTATTCTCGAATGCAAAAAAATCGGGGCGCGACAAACCTGAAGTTGACCGTAATTTTACATGCACATGTGAAATTAGTTATTTTTAGTTGAATTTTAATATGACTAGGAGGTTTTTAAAGTATTGAGTGATTCATATTTTTAGAAGCTGAGCAATGGGAAAGCCAGTCATTTGAGTATTGGAAAATGAAGAAGTAAAATACAGGGGAAATTGACGTTTGTAAAAAGGGAACACACATATATAACACAGAGAGAAAACTTAGAGAGATAATTATCAATTTATGCAGAGTGCAACGAAGTTTTGGTTTTGGACAAATCTTTGGGACATGTGATTGTTCACAATGATGGTTTTCATATCATGTTGAATTGTTGATCAATAACTTATCTTAAAGCTGAAATTGTTAAAGAGAAGTGCAACTTAATTATTTATTTTCTCACATTTGTTGTTGTGTGTGATTAAGCTTTTGATTCAGCTACACTTGTTGTAAAAACTTTAGTTGTTAGATAAGTTTTTTTAATTTTATATTTTAACTTGTGATTTAAATTCATCTTCTATGTACAAATTTTTTAAAATATGAATTTAAATCACAGATTATACTATAAAATAAACTCCAAATGTTCTTTTGTATTTGAAGAAGTCGTGTTTTGGAAACCATCGTAGTTGTTTTGTTAGTGACCCCTCAGTTAATTAGTTTCATTGGGGATGAGGAGATGTATTTGTACTATTTTTTGTGATTAGTGTGTTAGTGGTATAAAAACAATAGACACAAAAGAAAAGTATCAAATAAGTAGAACTAAGGAAATAGATGAATTTTGTTGTATACCTGAATAGCTACATTGATTGTGTTAGAATCCAAATAAGTATATGATAAAAACTGATAAATCTTTGAATGGAAATCAAATCAAAACCAAATGAGGAAAGCAACAAATAAAGACATTGTAAATTCGGCCATGCAAGGGTTGAAATCTAAAGTATATAAAATGAAGATATTAGACATAGTTTTGCTGAAATTTAAGCTTCTAGCCTTTTTTTTTTTTTTTTTTGTTTCATATTTTTTATACAAAGCTAAAAATTTAAAATTGTGGACTGTGGAAGTAGAACTAATTGGTGAGAACTATTGGTAAGTGTTCTTTCTTTCGATAAATTAATGTTTCTTACCAATTAGTTCTACTTCAACAGATCGTAATTTTGAAGTGTTAGTTTTGCAAAATAACTAAGGATGAAATTATTGAAACTACTATGGATAAGCTATGTTAATTATAATTTTTGTAGATAAGAATAGTGTTGAAGAAAATAAAGCGGAAAAAAATCACAATTGTGTTGTTTTGCTTATCCATAAGAGAATCAAGAACTTCATCTTTGTTTATTATGTAATACTTTTTTGATCATCTTTGTTTAATTTATGTTAGTTTATAATAGGTCAAATGAAGTTGCAGCTATGTAAGTTGATGTCTTAATATTATAAGATAATCATTTATGAAGATGTATTGATCTAACATGAATATATGATGGGTTAAAACATTGTGTATGTTATTAGAAAAGTTCGAAATCAATATAGAAGCAAAAACTAATAAGATTGGTGTTCCATATGTAAAGAACCTAAATTTTTATCTATTTTAAGCAGATAATATCTTTTGACATGAAAGATCAATACTAACAAATTTTTACTTTGTTAATAGTAAAGATTCTTAAACTGAAAATTATAGCTAGCAAGTATATGGAGATATGTAAATGTTTATGAAAATCATTTCAACTATATGCATCAGTATGGAATAAGGTTGTAGAAGATACACATGGAGTAATGATTATGAAATAGAGTATACCATGAAGAAGAGAACTTTTGTAAGTTGAAGTAGCTTCTATTCGTTTGGTATTCTAGAAGCTCAAAGAGATTAGATTGAAATTAAAGATTGAAAGGTTTTTTTATTTAAGCCTTCATTCAACTAAAGATTCTGAAGCTGTGCAATTGTTTTGTGTGAAATAATTAAAAAAGGCAATCAATTCAATAAAGCTGTGCAAATTATAAAAGTGCTCAAATAGAAAATGGTACAGATTACAATATTTAGAATTCTATATGGGAAAATTATTCTTATGCTATAGATTATAGATATTTTTATATAATTAGCAGAAGAAGATCAGAGATAAAGTAAGAATATATAAACATTAGGTAGCAGTAGTATAAAAGTGAAAGCTAAAGAAATTGAAACTTTTTAAAAAAATTATGAACATTAAAAATGAAACATAATATTAACTGGGAATTTTTTAGGTTTCAGGGTTTCTTGTATGAATTAGCAGCTTTGTTATAGCTACAACAAAAATATGAAACAAGAGAAATGTAAACATGCAACACTTCTCAATTGATCATTGAGTTGCCCCGCCATTAACAGACAGTAGTTTTGAAATTCTATTATAGCTGCAACAAAAATATGAAACAAGAAAAACATTGATATGCAATACTTCTCAATTAATCATTTAGTTGCCTCACCATTAACAGATAGCAACGTTAATACATTGAATCTAAAATCCAAGCATCATCATTGCCCACCCAGGAGAAGGGAATGGAAAATAAAGCACATGGACAGCAAAAATTTTACAAAGGTAAATATGAAATTATTTTTTTGTAGGATTATACAAGATTCATCAACGTTTACCATGGAATTAACTTATCTAGTAGAAATAAAAGGGTTTACACACTGTGTCTCTACGTCAACTGTGATTTTACAACATGAAAAAAACCAAATGGTGGAAAACGATAGAATGGTGGTTTGTTGAAGCATTCTATTTTATTGTTCTTTTTGTATAGATAGATTTATATAGAACTTTGTGTGATGGTTATCATTCAACATTCAGAGGAAGAAGCTTGCATATATAAAATCTAATCTCTTTTAAATAGCTACGATTGTATTCGTACTATATTCCATTATTAGGGACAATGAAAATGAAACAGTTAAACAAAATGGAAGGCATAATAGAGATTTTATGTCATTTGACAATTAACAATTCTGTGAGGTATTCATTCTTACCACGCTTTCATGGAAACTGAAGTCAGAAAGCATTGAACAATGCACCAAATTCATCCATGCATATATTGGAAATAATTTATCTGACAGGAGCAAAACGTTCCACACATTGTGCATCTACAAGAACTGATGGCAAACTGTAATTTGACGACATGAAAGAAGCAAAGTGGTTTGAAAATAAAAATTGGTCGATGGTCAAAGCATTTTGTTCGATCTCTCAGCAGTACAAATACAAAAAGTTTTGTTTCATTACTTACCATATATTTCTACAAATGACTAGATTTTCACTCAGTGAAAATGGTCTTACATGCTAGTGTTTTCATGATTATCATGATTATCATGATTATTAGGCATGTAATATATAAATAGTTGTAGATCTACTATATTTAGAATTTGTATATATTGTTTTTTCATGCATATATTGATAAACAATGTAACATAAGTTAATTTAATGAACCTGTGAATTTCATTCTTATATTCTGAATGTGCTGGTATTCAAACCTACAAATGAGAGTAGACAGAAGAATGAAAGATAATAGACGTTGCAAAATAAATATATGAAAATGAGCAAGAAAAATAAAGTACCCGTATCATAGATGCATAAACAATCTATAGAAAATTGAAGGAGTCACCGTCAAAATAAATGATAGGAACATTTATGTGTTTAGATAATTAGCATTGTTTATTTGCACATTGATTAAGCATTGATGTACATGAAATAGTTGAACGAAAAATATAGTAATTTAAATTTATCATATAGTGCATGTTTTGAGTGGAATTACCTTTTAAAGTAACAGATAAAGAAGATACGCTACATAGTAATTAGATTTTAGGAATTATATTCTACAATAACTAGAAAGAGCACAATTGTAGTTTCATATTAAACACAAAAAAGAAGCTATGTGCTAGATGTTAGCAACTATCAAGAGCGTCATCTTAGCTCCATACTAAATTCAAAAAAAAAAGTATAGACTAAGTGTTGGTAGCATAGAACGAGAACTATGCTATGGAAGACGCTTTTTAATAGGATAACATATGATGTGTACTATATACATAAATATTTACAAAACAGTTAATAGTAGCAACAGATTCAGTGATTTAGGGGGGCTTCTCAGAGGCACTCCGAGTAAGTGGCTTTGTATAATCAGAATCATCTGCTTTGAAAAGTCTTTTCTTTGCTTTTGATTCAAGAACCAGCACAGTTGTAGCAGTTAATGACTGTGAGACTATGACAGATTGAGAAATGTCACTCTCTGTGTTAATTGAACCAACAACATACTGAAGGACCAACACTCCACGAGACTCATACTGACAAGCTCTCAATTGTATGATTTTATCAACCTCAATAATAAGCTTGGAGAAGGCCTAAACCGATACTTTGTCATCCTTTTGTGTACAAGAAGTCTGTTTTAGGAGGCTAAAAAAAAATTGGTCAATAAATACATTTAAAGAAGAATGTGTTACCACCTTTGTTGTGTGTTCCATTAAGGTTACTTCATTGATAGAAAACAGTTGTTGTGCATAATCCTCAAACATAGTTGTAGTCATTGAACCTGAGGTGTCTTCCAGTTGAACTTCAAACTTAACTCTAGAATTAGATGTAATTAGTATGTATAACTAATAAGAAAATGAGAACAGATAAATGATTAGAAATGATTCATGTAATTAAAAAAATATTTGTATATTTTTGTAATAGAACCTTGGCTCTGTAGTCACTTTTTACTTGCACTAGTTACAGTCAAATATAGTTTGGTATTTTGCACTAATTAGCCTATAATAACTGTTGCATGCCATATACCAGAATGGTTGATCAAGGGAAACAATGAAAACAATTGCTTTGATCCAATAGATTTTATTGTGCAATTGTTTAGAATAGCATATTAGCATGTAAAATGTTATGTTTGAAATGCAAAAGAAAAAGGATGAATTAAATTTTACTTCGTCAAGAGAAGTTGGGATGTCTTTGATCAGAACAAATTTGTCAATTATTAGAGTAGAGGTTTGGTTTCTACTGAATTGAGCTGAATTAGGAAAAGGCATTACACAAATGGTTTTCTCATTATCAATGCACTTAGGAAATAGAAGGGTTTTTTTTTAATAGAAAAATAAAAATTGTCAAAAATTTTATTGTAAATTTGATTAGAATCATACCATGCACGTAACACATTTGTAGTTGGGAAATCAAGATCTAACATGAAAGTGCTTGATGGTCGAGTTGAAAGTGATTGCCCTGCATAATAAAAATAATTTGTTAATTAAGTTTGTTTTAGATAGGGTAATATTGTGAGTTATAGTAAATACCATTGTAGGAAGTAACTTTTAGCCTGATTCCAATGAGAACTGGAAATGAGTCTGCAACTAAAAGGAGTTTAACACCTTTGTTTGTAACAAAATGATCCCACATAGTTAAAAGAGCAGGTATTAATCTATGACAACAATAACATTGTATTAGAAATAGTTTAACATAAAACAAAAAATCTAATGAGATATACTTACTCATCATTATTAACAATGATTTCTTGAGTAGTTGTTTTCCTAGTTTGTGTGTTGATAGTCTTTGGTGGTTTAGTTTCAACTACGACTGCTAACACATCTATGTACAAATACAAGTATATCAGAAAGTTAATTTACTGTTTTTGGAATAATTTATAAGATATTTGTGAAATGGATGGTACCAATCTAGGACTGAGCATCTAGATGATTGCAGAAATCATTGAACAGTACAAAATTATATGTTGGGAAAGGTTTATCAATGTTGTTGTTGTCAACAAGCTGAATAAGTGTACTGGCATGTATAGTCCACTGTCATGGATGAGGCACCACTCGATGTTATTTTTTTTCAACAAACTTGACGACTGCACTAGAAATGTCATACCAATTTAAAAGGTGAAGTGTGTCTTCAAACCTTTCAAACCTTTCAATCTGGTTTTCAAATATTGTTGCCTGCACTCTTGTACCCCACAAATTTGTAAAGAAAAAGCAATTTTTATATGTTATTTTATTTATGCAAGTAATTACATGTAATTTATAAATGATTAGTTTTGGGAGAACTAATACATTTTCTAATCAAAGAGTTATGCAGAATTTTATAAACAAGAAATGAACATCTAAAAGATTACCTCCACATCACCTAAAACAATCCTTTCGTATCTAAGTTGGCCTAATCGAGTAGCTTACAGAGTGCTTCGAGCATTTTGTGGGCTCCATTTCTCAAACACATGAAACTTTGGATGTCCAATTTTTTGTTGAGCTGTTAATGTTTTTGACAAATGTAATTATGTTGTTCATCTAACAAAGTGATATAAGAGCTATATATAAACAGTATCATAATGAAGAGAAGGAAAAATTGTACATTGGAAAACGTAAAATGTTATGCAAATAGCTTACACAAAATTTACAAAGGAAAATCAGCAGCAATGTGCACAAGACAAAAATTCATGATAGACAACATTTCTAGTACAATCATTATTTGCATCATCTTTATTAGTTGGCTCAATCAAAACTTTCACAGCAAGAAAATTTGTGGCAGGAGACAGTGCAACATATAACTGTCCATGAGAAAGTACTGGTTCCCGTAGATATATACCAACATTTTGTAACGTCTAACCTTGTGATTTATTGATTGTCATAGCAAAGTGTAATTTGATCGGGAATTGGGTCCAAGTGAATTGCACTGGATATTTTTCTTAGTCAAAAGTATACAATGGAATTCGTGGAATGAATGTAACTTCTTTACGGTCACCAACTACTATTTGAGCACAAATTACATGATTTTCAAAGCTTTGACATATGAGCCGTGATCCATTGCAATGACCCCGTGAAGAATTTGTGTTCCGCAGCAGCATAATGGGGCAATTTTTTTCAATGTTAATTGGTAAGGAGGAAGACCAATGGGTGCTAATGAATTTAAAAAATCTTCATATTTCCTTACTGATGTGGACCAACTATTCTATCAAAACTTGTGTATTCAGTGATTTTTCCTGGAAATGTTTTAATCATAATATCATTTATCTCATTGAAACAATCATTCTTGGGAGTCAAAATAACTAAATTTATGATGAAAACAAGATCCATCAATAACCATTTCATACTTGGAAATATAGCACTTATTAAGTTTTCAACATTATTCCCTTGATTTCCAATAGCATTAGACGAAAAAACCATACATGAAGGTAATTTAACTTTGTTATTATCATCTCTTAGCTCAATTCCATTTCCAATCCGCAAAAGATAATCACTAAAGTTAGCATCATTTGTTGCATGCATATTTTTTGTTAATTTGATTTTTTCAAATGAATTTCATAGTTCAGAATTTACAATGCTTGCCTTAACATAGTCAGATCTACTACCCTTGTTAATAACAGGAGAGATATGGCAAAAATCACCACCAAAGATAACAACTTTACCTCCAAACAATCTCTGATTCATTATCATCCTTCAACGTGTCATTCAAAGCTTCAAGGTTTTCTTTCCGAGTCATAGAGGCCTCATCCCAAGTGACCAAGCTGGCAGTTCTTGAAAGCTTTGTAAGATCACTTTCTTTTCCAATGCTGCATGACTTATATGCATCAGCATCTATTGGTATTTTGAACCGTGAATGAGATGTGCGACCTCTTGGTAAAATGGAAGCAACAACTCCTAATAATGCTATTGCCAATGTTATATATTTTTTTGATCTAACTGCAACGAGTAGAGCCTTATACAAAAAATTTTTACCAATTTCGCCTGGTCTATCCATAAAAAAATAGCCATCATTTCCTGAGAATCTTTTCTCAATTATGGCATTGAACGTAATACCGTAAGCACCTCATTTTTGCTCACTCAGCAATCTCCGGCCTGACTGAACTCCCTTTTAAAACCCCACAGGAATATCCAAGCCCAAACCAACTGTTACACCTCTGTCTAATCAAGTCAACCGCTTCTCGAGCCCTTTGGGCCCACCAGAAGCCCAATAACCAAAATGGCCTCAGGCATCGTCCAATCTAATCCAATCAGGCACATCTTCCTTAAGATGGTATCCATTCAATTTAAATCCAATCCAGTCTACCAATCGCCTCCCGGGCTCATTGGGCCAAATCGAGGCCTAATCACCCTTGTGGGCCCCCACTCCAAGCACATCTTTGAAAAAGTTCAAAATCACTCAAGATGATAAGTCCACCATTCCAAAATGTCCTTAGACAATTAGGCGTACTCAATGCACCATCCCGACCAATTCCGATTCCATTTCGGTCCGATTCCGTTTCGGTCAACTCCGATAAAAAATGACCATTTTGCCCCTAGGCACGCCAACATGGCACAAATCCCTCCAGACGATAAATGCAGCTTCCAAGACCGTCCTCAAATAGTCCAGCATGTTAAAATGTCATTCCAATCCATTTTGACTCTTTCCGACCCATTCTGGTCAAAATAACCGTTTTACCCCTGGTGGCTCGAGTGCGTCCCGAAACCACACCGGCTCTGGGTACCAAATTGGTAGACCTTATCATATGCCTAAGTTTAATCCAATGTAACTCTAATGACTCTAAACACTTCCAAATGGACGAAAGTCCCTAAGAGCGTCTCGCAAACGCTCTACTAAGGTTGTCTCTTCTCCTGATTCCCAGGTTATAAGCACCATCAAACAATTTAAAAAATGCATAAATCAAGAAATTTCTAGAAGCCTGTCCATGTGTATTTCCATCAATACGGCTCGATTGAATAGATCGCTTCCCGGAGGCCCAGATCGCATGGCTCGAAAATTGCCACTTTCAAAAACCCTTAGAGCGTCTCGCAGACGCTCTACTAAGGATGTCTTTTCCTCCAATTTCTTGATTATATCGCACCGTCAAACGACTTGAGAAATGCGTAAATTAGAGAATTCTCAAAAGTATTTCTTAAGCACTTTCTATCAGTACGGTCCGATTGAAGAGATCGATTCTTGAAGGTCCTGATCACGAGGCTCAAAGACTGTTATTTTTGAACATCCACGGAGCGTATCACAAACACTCCACAAAAGTGTGTTTTCATACACGCTTCTTGAGGTAATATCTCACTCTTTCAAACCCCTTTTAAGCTCCCCGAAAATTTTTGGCTCTTGAAAAATAATATGAGAATATCATGGACGCAACCGATTTTCTTCAATTTTTCCTGGATTGCACAATTATCGAGGCCAAGTTAACACAAAAATTTTCAGCGGTAGAGCATATGCTACATGTGCCCAGATTGTGATCAGATCAATCAAAACTTTACTTGCTCCCCAAGTTGAGTCAGTACAGAAAGTGTCACATGGCATTCAAACAATGGAATAGTACTAGCGCATGTAATACATACCCTAGCTCTCACCAGTTTGCCTATAATTATAGGCCACCCCCTCTGCATATTCCATAATCGAAAACAGTAGCGAAGCTCTGCAGAAATAGCCTCAGAACTTTAAAATTCTATATTCACCTCACCCTCCAAGCACCTAAGTTAGATTCAACCTCTCTCTAGCCTATACGCTCCATCTACAAAACTTCTAATGCCACAGAAGAGCCATTTCCAACCCCTTCAAGCCTTTCTAAGGCCATTCAAGTTCAAGGCAAGTCATCCATGTTAGCTTGAAAGTGGTTTGGAAACAAAAGTGATATTCTCCTTTACATTTTGCCATTCTCACTCTTCTCTTCTCCCTTCTAGCCTACTTAGTCTATTCTCTATTTTAAATTCTCATATTTTACCCTCCCCCCCCCCCCTCTTTCTTGCATGCTTGAAACTAGTGAGCTCCTAGTTTATGCCTAGAGGAAAACTTTGTGAGAGCCACCGTGCAGGGGGATCCCTCTCACAAGCCTACTTTAAGATGGTATGGCCTTAGAGCACCTTGTAATTTGGTGCGGCCTCTAGCCTTGTATGATTTCATGACCCCTCTTTTGCATATGGTTACCATGTTTATGTTTTGCATGCTTGCCTCTATTTTCATGTCCATCATCATTTTTCAAAAACCTTCACTATCTCTATTTCTATGCCATTCTCAAATTCCATATTCAAGTGTTTTTTCTACAAAAGACCCTAATAATTGTTTTCTTGAAGCCTAGTTTTAAGCTTTAGATTTCCATGCCTTAGGAAGCCTCCCCTACATCCCTTAGCTTCCACTTTACATCATTGCATTTTATCATCTTCAAGTTGCATAAAAGTGGTTTTTAAACCCTATATTTCACTTTGATTTTCAAAGGTTTGCTCTTTTGAGTTTTGTAGTTGAAATGGTCCTCGTGGAACCCTTTCATGCGTGGTCTCCTTATTTATTGACCATAGGAACCCTAGCTCACTAGAGTGGTTTTCTACAGTCTAAAAGTGGTTTCTAAAATAACCCTCTTCAAGAAGAGTTCTCAAAATTTCATTCCCTTTAATTTGTATAAAAGTGATTTTCCAAGACTTCCATTTCCATTTGATTTCTAGAAGTTTTGCACTCTTGAATATTATGGTTAGAATGGTCCCATGGAGTTCTCTTTAGAGTGACTTCCCTCAAATCAACCATATGAACCCTTATTCTTAGGAGTAGTTTTCAACATCTTAAGAGTGATTTTCCAAAACCTCTTTCTCAAAAAGGATTTTCAAAAGTTTTTTCTATTTAGTTTTCAATCAAAGAAGTTGTCACAACTACCTTTAACATATTGGTTTTCAAAAGTTTGGCTCTCTTAAGTTAGTGGTTGAAATAGTTCCAAGGCAACTTTCTTTTGAGTGGTTTTCAAATACCAACCATATGAAGCCAACATTCATTTAAGTGGTTTTCATAAAATGGTTTTCAAAACACTCCTTCAAATTTCATGCACAAGCCACCTTTCCAAAACCACTAGGTCCAAACCATAGTTCAAAACCACATTTCCAAAACTACTATACCAAAACCCTAGTCCAAGACCATGTTTCAAAACCACCTTCCAAAACCCTAAGTTAACCCAACCCTAGTTGGCTAACCTTAGGACACCTCCAAACCCTAGATTAACCTAACCCAAGTTAGTTAACCTAGTCAACCAACCCCTAAACTAACCTAATCCAAGTTGGTTAACCCTAGTTATCTAAACCCTAGGTTAACCTAACCCTAGTTCGTTAACCCTAGTTACTCAACCCTAGTTCAACCTAACCGTAGTTGTCCAACCCTAGGTTAACCTAACCCAAGTTAGTTAACCTTAAGTCATCCCAACCATGGTTAGAAGGCTTCAAAGACTCTAATTCCAAACTCCTTTCAAACCCTTTTCAATTACAAAAAGCATTTGCATGGCATACATTTAAAAAGGTCCTACTTTCTTGAGTTATGAAGAATCAATTCAAAAGTCTTTTCTAATCCTTCCACACCCTATTCCAAAATGTTTTCAAGAATTCTCTTAAACTCATCTTGACAAAAATGGCTAGACACTTATCATTTCCACAAGTTATTTTTAAAAGTGATTTTAAAACTCACAACTCTAAGGTGATCTTAACCCTCTCATGGTTAAGGTTTCCTTAGAGAAAGTAACACATCAAGTATGACCTTTTAAGGTTCATATAGAGTGTTGAACCCTAAATGCTTTTCAAAAACCTTTTTCAAAAGTATTTTTGAACATCACACTCTTGAAGCTACTCTAATCCTTTCATGGTTAGGATTGTTCAAGTATAAGTGAGGTATTCAAGAAAGGTTCTATAACCCTAAAGTTTTAAAAACCAAAAGGAAGTCTCTAGCCCCTTTTCCAAACATGTTTTCAAAACTCATAGCCCTAAATGAGTTTAGGTCTTCAATGACTAACCTCTTAAAGGTGATGAAACATTAAACATACCTTTCATAAGGTATTCAAAAACTACTTTGAAAAGCTTTTCGAAGATAAGTTCACAAGAGCATTCCAATCCAAACTCTACCTCCAAAGTTTTCAAAACAAGACATCAAAACCATTCCAAAACTCCCTTGAGTTGTTTTAACAATATTTCAAAACTCTCTTGAGTTAATTTCAAAAGCATTTAAAATCATCGTCAAACCCAATTTCAAAAGCACTAAAACATCCCAAATCCTATTTCAAAGGTATTTTTCTAAACTATCATGTTCTCTTTTAGCAAAAACCTCAAAGTGTCTTCAAAACTTTTCAAAGACCTCAATGCACCTTTAAAGTCCCTAATGTGCCCATTTTTCAAAACTAGACCCCAATATATCTTTCCAAGTTAAGACCCTAATGTGTCTTCCAATGGCCTCAATACGCCTATTTTCTGTCGGGCCCTAGCCTGAACTACGAATAACCTATACGTAGGTAACCTAAAATGATGCAATCATAAACTTTATTTCAACCCAAGTTCTATTTTCAAAAGTTTTTATCAATTCAAGATTTCTATCTCAAATCCTTTCAAAACTTCTATATTTTTAATTATCTTTTTCAAAACATGCATCATGCATCATTCATCCAAAAAGTGATGACCAAACCTATTTTTCAAAATTCTAAAGTGGATAGTTAGTAGATAGTAGTAACCGATTATTTAAGTGAGTGAATTAAGTGTGATTAGATATGTAGGTAACGAAAGGGCAGGGTAGGGTGATGATCTTAGGATGTCTTCCCTACACATAATTAACCCCCGGACCATAGATTTCTAGTTTCAAAGACCAATGCAGAGTCATGTTTTCAAAAGGGCTTTAAAACATTTCAAAAGGTTACTAAGAACCTCTTTTTCAAAAACCTTCTTAAGAAGAATATTTTCAAAACCTCTTCAAAAAACCTAAGTTTAGTCTTAGCATTATACTTAATTATAGGTGACCTAACACCTTTTTTATTATGTTAGGTGGCGGCTCCAAATCTTTTTCAAAAGCCCTTATTCAAATCAATTTTCAATTTGAACGTAATCGCACTCATCCTTCTAGGAGGATGAGTTCTAATGAGAGAGAACCGTGCTTTTACCCAAGCCAAGAGGGCTTGGTTAGAAACCTAAGCGCAATAGCTGGCGACTCTACTAGAGAGTACTTAGAGAGTTAGGCCATTTTCATGTCTCTTCACCCTTCACTCACCCGGAATCTCCGGTTAATTAGTCTAGTTTCATCCACTTTTCAAAAAATTTCAAAGTTTCCGAAAAGCTTATCAACATTTCAAGTTTGCAAAATCAAACATTGTTTTTCAAAAAAATTTCAAACAAATGTCATCACTTGTAGGTGGACCTTTGTTCACACTTTATTTTATGTCATATTAACTACCATGCATATGATAAATGAACATAATAGGATGTGTGTTGTTGGGTCCTTTCTTCCTTTTTTAAAAATCTGCACATACTTGGTGCACTCACTTGCATTTGCATATATACATAATTACAGGGTTACTACCCTTCTAGTTAAAAGGAGTAACAGTATATTGACTGTGAGCGGATACTGTGTCAGTTTCTCAGCCTACGATCTCTTGATAGTTCCCCAGCTCAAACCACTAACCAAAGATGGGATTCACCCTTTCGGGGGTGGATGCCAAAAGTTTGAAAGTTCGGGAACCGAGCTTTTTAGGAAGTATTACTAAACCCCCAACCTCATGCTCATGTAGCACCTCAAGCATAGCCGAACCTCTGTCGAATTTAAGACACACGTGTCAATTTCAAAACCAAGGAGTAAAGGGCAACTGCTTTACTTGCCCTTACATTCTACTAGCTCTTTGCATTTTCTTTTGTAGGTGGACCTTTGTTCACACTTTATTTTATGTCATATTAACTACCATGCATATGATAAATGAACAAAATAGGATGTGTGTTGTTGGGTCCTTTCTTCCTTTTTTAAAAAATCTGCACATACTTGGTGCACTCACTTGCATTTGCATATATACATAATTACATGGTTACTACCCTTCTAGTTAAAAGGAGTAACAGTGTATTGACTGTGAGCGGACACTGTGTCAGTTTCTCAGCCTACGATCTCTTGATAGTTCCCCAGCTCGAACCATTAACCAAAGATGGGATTCACCCTTTCGGGGGTGGATTCCAAAAGTTTGAAAGTTCGGGAACCGAGCTTTTTAGGAAGTATTAGTAAACCCCTAACCTCATGCTTATGTAGCACCTCATGCATAGCCGAACCTCTGTCAAATTTAAGACACTTGTCAATTTCAAAACCAAGAAATAAAAGGCAACTGCTTTACTTTCCCTTACATTCTACTCAATTCATGTTGTTATGGTACTTATTCCTATCGTTATACTATTTATGCATCTTTTTACATCATAATTGTTCATGCATCCATTTTCATCTCAAGATAAGAGTTCACAAAGTAACTCAAGTCATTGCATCTCCATGCATCTGATCAACCCCCAAAGAATGGCCCAAAGCTTTTCTCACTCGCATCAAGCTAACTAAAACTCCTAAAGATACCAAGTAACCCTAAGGACTCATGGCATGCATCAAAATCGACTCATAAAGAGGGGCCCTAATCCCTCTTCGCTCATTGAGATAGGGCTACCAAGAAAGCAAAGGGTAATCCAAAAGCAAGATCTCTCACCGACCTTCATCAAAGAAGGCAAATCCGAAGGCTCAAGAGTAGTTTACGAATTCAAATGTAAAAATAGAATACGCGAAAGTCCCAAGAAAAATGTTCCCCTTCCCCATCAAAAGCACTTTGATTTCCATGTACAAAAAAAGAAAAAGAATCAAATGCAATAAAATTGTCCTTCCTACTTTCATCGAATGAATGCACGAATGTATGAATGAATAAATGAATAGGCTTGCACAGGTACAGTATTACATACAAGGGCAATCCCCTATCTCTAGACGTGAGCCAACACATCATGCTTAGTCCCCCTCTCAAAGTAGAGGCACCCTTAAGGCATACATTGTATAAAAATTTCCAATCCAAAGGCATGAACTTCTCTTTTTTGTTTTTCTTTTTACATTCTCATTTTCTTCTCCCTTGCCTACAACAATCAAGAAAACCAAAGAACGAAGCAAGAACAAAAGGGGGGTCTTCTAAACGGCCTATTCATTGCCATTACACTGCCTATGTATTTATTATTCTGTGCATGCTTCATATCCATTCCAAGACAAAAGTATCAAAAAACTCATGTTATTTCATTCTCATACATTCAATCAACTGTAGAGAGAAATGAGCAAATCCAATCTTGTACTAAAAAAAACCTACCTAAACTCCAAAGGGTTCGCGTAACCCTAAAGATTCATGGCATACATAGAATCATATCTCAAGAGAGGCTCAAATCTCTCTCTGTCCATAGAGGCAAGATTGCCAAAATAAAGAAGCATCAACCAGCCTATGTCGAAAAAGGTATTGTATTGTACATAGAGGCAAAACTCCACCTCCAAAATGGACTCAACATCATGCCAAGATTTCCTCAAAAAAAGGACTTCCATAAGACATGTATTGTATAAAATCTTCAACACCACATGCTAACTGCATTTTTTTTTTCTTTTTCCAGGTCCAAGAGCACAGTCAAATAGATAGAATCCCTCCAGCAACCCGCCCAATTCATAATTTATGCAAAGCTATGACCTCAACACCATGTTACCACTCCACCAGACCTCAAACTTCTGAAGCTATCCCTATGTAATCAGATGACACACACAACAAATGGAGTGTGAAGGACGCCAGTGTGATTCCAAAACCAGTCTAAGGGGTTTATTCCGGAAAATGAGGATTTCTTTTAACTCCATCTTTCAATTTTTAATTCGAATTTGAGCATAAAAATAACATCATCGAAATGAAAAAGATCCAAAGTTTTCATGTTTATATCACTGTCTCATGGCACTTCATGAATGATGTCTTCTTCGCCAGAAATTTTTCATTTGAAATGTTTTACCCTGACTTGGAAGATAGGATAGCACAAATACCACTTTCAGCAGAAACAATCTCTGACTTCGAAAAGAGGGGAGAGAGAAATAGAAAGTACATAGAGAGAGGAAATACAAAAGGGTGAGAAATAAAGATTAATCATATAAACTCGCTGAAGTCCAAAGAGTGACTTTCGAATGACATCTTGGCAAAGCAACAAGTAGCTACACCTTCAAAAGAAATATTAGCGCACATCGACAAGCCTGAGATGATTGAATCTTTGGAAAAAAAAAAACTAAAATGATTTTTGATAGTGTTTGTCTTACATATGCACAATCACTAGGGCAAATATTCAATTATGAATAGATTGATGTGCATGCTTGTTTGAGATTGAATCTTGTGTGTATGATCACTTGCATAACTACGAGTCAACAGTTTTGATGATATTTGTCATATTAGTGTTTCATGTTGATTTTAATGCACACTTCTCGAGACTTCTTAGGATATAGAATCCGCCTTCATGATCTATTTTAAATGGTTCCGCTATTGTTAAATATTTACGGATTGTCTCATACTTAGATTGACCTTTTGTCGATTTCCTCTCTCATCACTTTTGAAAAGGACTACCAGTGAGTGTGAGTGCAGCTACCATTGTTACATGACAAGAGGGGAAGGTTACTTACTCATGTGTGTGAAAACCATCATATCTTTACATTTCAATATTCCCACTATTGGAGAGATAGGGTTGGATTTCCACGAAAAAAAAAAAGAAAAAAAATCAAGAATATGGGATGAGATAGGTTTGACTTCTAGATGTGTTAATTTGCGAGCTTTTAAACATTGTATGCTAGCCTAGATTACGCCCAAAGTCTGTATTCTCATTAGTCTCTGTGAAATTCACGCTTGCACCACTACATTGTCACTGATATGGTCTTGATCATCTCACGACCAATTGTGCTTATTTTGTGTGGTTTCGTGCATATTTGATGTTGATCTCTTCAAGCTAAGCCGCATCTTGATATTTATGAATCTATATTTGCCCTACATTGATTAGTCATTTCTTTGTAGGGCCCCTATAAATTGAAAATTTCAATGGTTTACCAAAAACTGGACTTGCCTGCACTTCTTATTATCTTTTAAAGTCTTCTCAAACTAATTATGGAAGCTACATGTTGCTTTACCAAAAAGCAATATCGGTCATCACTCAAGAGCCCCACTTAAAGGAGTTTTCCTTTTCAGCAAGAGAGAGAGGAAGGATGAATCAATGAGATAAATCTCTGAAAGTGATGCAAATGCTATCATATCCTAATAAGAAAAGGGTGAAACCTGAAAGGAAAATTTTAAAAGACAAACAGAAGTTCAAAAGGCTGCCTAGTCTTGAGATATAATGCTCATAACTGAACATAAATCTCGAGGCAACCTCGGAGTATGCATTCATCCATTATAAAACATGTGCATTCATTAAAAAGGATGACATACATTCAATTTCATCCCTACATGATTATTCATCAAAAAAAATATGACATACATTAAATTCCAACTCTATATGAGCATTCATCAAAAAGTATGACATACATTCAATTTTATTCCTGTATAAACATGTGTGTTCGTCAAAAAGTATGACATGCATTTAATTTCCTGTATAAATCTGTGCATTCATCAAAGAGTATGACATGCATTCATTTGAAATCCCGTATAAATCGTACCTGTTCATGCATTCATCAAAAAGTATGACATGCATTCAAAATTTCATCTTTATGTATTCATAAAAAATTATGGCATGCATTCAAATTCCGTTTCTATGTTGACTTGTGCACATAGCTTATACATGCATTCATTTGATAAACTTATTCATATAAGCGTCTAGGTGGCTACAAAAAAAAGTCTTCAAAAATGGAAACACAACAAGGAGTGGTGTCCTCATCCAAATCAAAGTCCTTAGATGCCTGGTTCATAGGGAAAAGATTAACTAGAAGAAGCTCCCATGCCAAATGGGTCCTAAAAAAGAGAAAAATAAAAAAAAAAACAGAAGAGAAAAGAAATGGCACGCGTCCTAGAAAGCCCAAACTGTCATCCGTAGATAACAAGAAACAAAGAATAGGGCAACATCCCACTTCAACCTCCCAACCAACTTTAAATAGCCTAGCCCAACTTTTTCAAACCATAGAAAATGGGACAATAACCCACCATCGACCTCCCCTATTAATTTTGAATAGCCTATCTCAACCTTTGTAAATCATAAAAGTTAAGGCAACAATCCACCACCTTACACCTCCAAGTTGATCCATTCAAGGAAAACCGACCTTAAAATGTTCAACCTTTCAGATTCCTCAAACTTTTCAAAAGAGACATCACCCCCTCCAGAAACAAACTCAAGACATTCAACTCCAGAGAAGCACAACCCCTCAAAAAATATGTCAGCAAGAATTCTATTTTGCCTATCAAAAGCAGAACTCGACAAAAAGGGAGAACAAGATCACACGAATTTAATAAATAAAAAAATAAAAGCTAAGTGAAAACACGAGCTAATGAGAACGAGAAAAGCGACAAATCAATTTTTAATCTAATAAATATCACAACAACATGAGTGCAAAGAAGTGAGGAAGTGGATACAGGCTTTTTAATTAGAAATTTACGTATTCATACTTTCTACCCCAATGAATTAAGTTTCTTTTAATATACATAAATAAATGAACAAACAGGTAAGGGCAATTCTTATCGTGAAATGGAATTTACATGAATTTAAGGTTACAATATAGGGGAAAAAAAACCCAATACAACTTACATGAACTTGAGTTTTGAAAAATGTTAGAAGATCATGAAAAAATTACAAGGAAAATTAAAATAAAATTACGAACAAAATGAAGGTGTCTTTCAATCAAAGATAATCATCTAGAACAAGTTATCTGGTACCGTTAATTGAGCTCTGATGTTAGCTCGCAGAAAGAAAAAATATAGAACCCAAAATTAAAGTAAACAACAAAGGGAAAATTCATAAAACAACAAAGAAAGGTTGTAATTAATATAAGGAAACATAAATAAAAAATAAACAACAAAAGTAAAATGAATGAAGAAAAAGGAAAAAGAGGAGAGAATACAAAGTTGAGAAGTCGATGAAGGAGAAGATGAAAGCGCAGAACTACACGAGAGGTAAAAAGGCATACACAACACAATATAACCCAGCACCCAAGGTGTCAGGTATAATGTTGTACCCATAGCCTTCCAACGGTCAATTCAGTAAAGAAAACCATCACGAGCAAACAGGTCCCCCTCACGAGAGAAGAATGGCACTGGAGAGGGATTCAACGTATGCAGATAAATTTGACGTCTCACTGAGTACCTGACAATAGCTAGCGGAATATCAATAATACTCGCAATCATTATCGATAATGCCACCACACATCAAAGAACAACACAAAAAGTAAAAGGCGGAAATTGTAATTTCATAAGTAACCCATTAGCTTTTTCATGAGACACCTGATTTCCCAATGTTTTTAGTTCCCCATTATGCCCCCAAAAATTTTCACTAATCCCTCAACAAATAAAAGCACCAGAGAACACTTACAAGGGTAAATCGGTCTTTTAATCTTGTAAATAGTCCCATCAACTTCACCTCTGCGTCAAGCCGCTTAGGATGCTCCATGGTTAAATAAAATGGATGCGATGGATGCAATCACATGCGTGGAATCCATGGTTAAATAAAATTAGATATATCATTCTTATTGAATTTATCTTTATAAATTGCTCTTCCAATTAATCTATCTTTATAACGGAAAGGTTGGTCAATTTTGTGTGGATGTCCCATAAATGGTGTCGCACCCCGGTTTTTGGGTGTCCAAAGTCCTTTCGGCTCGGAGACTCTAAAGTACGGAACTCTGTCACTAGAACTCATCCTTCTAGAAGGACAAGTGCGACTGGGTTTGGAAATTGGTTTGACTAAGGGCTTTTTTAGAAAAATAGAAGTCGTTACCTAACTTCATTAAGGTGAGTTAGGACACCTAAAACTAAGTGTTAATCCGAAGATTAAACTTAGGGTTTCTTGGAAAAGGTTTTAAAAACTCCCTCAAGAGAGGGTTTTTAAGAAAATAGGTTGTTTGGCAACCTTTTGAAATGTTTAAGCCCTTTTTTGAAAATAACTCCATTTTGGTCTTTTGAAAACAGAAATCTAAGGTTCGGGGATTGGTTACGTGTAGGGAAGACATCCTAAGATCATCACCCTACCCCACCCTTTCGGTACCTACATGTCTAATCACCCTTGGTTCACTCACTAGAATAATCGGTTACCATGGTCCACTTTATATCCACTTGAGAATTTTTGAAAATGGGGTTTAGTCATCACTTTTCGGATGGATGATGCATGATGCAAGTTTTTGGAAAAATTTTGAAAATAACGGAGGTTTTGAAAGAGTTTGGAATAGAAACTTTGAATTGATTGGAATTTTTGAAAAAGGAACTGGGGTTGAAATAAAAGTTATGACTGCACCATTCTAGGTTGCCTACGTATCTCATTTGGCGAGAATCAGGTCATTCGTAGTTCGGGCAAGAGCCCGATGGAAAATAGGCACACTAGGGCCTTTGGAAGGTTTGAAGATACTTTGAGGTCTTCGGAGAAGTTTAAGACACTTTGAGGTCCTTGAAAAAGTTTAAGACACTTTGAGGTCTTTGGAAGAGTTTAAGACACTTTGAGGTCTTTGGAAGAGTTTAGGACACTTTGAGATCTTCGGAAGAGTTTAGGACACTTTGAGGTCTTTGGGAAGTTGAAGACCCTTTGTGGTCTTGGAGTTTTCGACTTGAAATTGAATGGTGGAGTGTTTTGAAAATGATTTTGGATCACCTTGAGGGAGTTTTGGAAAAATGCCTTGGCATGACTTAAGAGAACTTGAAAGTATTTTTGAAATCTTGTTTTGAAAACCTTGGAGGCATGATTTTAGAATGTTTTGATGAATTAATTTTTAAAAGTGGTTTTTGAAAATGGCTAAGGGTTTGGAATCTTAATATGAACAACCTTAGAGGTTGATTTTGATTTATCACTTGTCCTCAGAATCCCTAACCATGAGAGGGCTAGGGACACCTTAGGTTTGTGACCCTTCGAAAGCATTTTTGGAAATATCTTGAAGATGAAATGTAAGAACATTTAAGGAGTTTATGGAGTTGTTTTTTTGAAATCATAAGAGTAAGGGGTTTTGGAAAAATAGGTTATGAGAATAGTTTGAAAATTGAATGATCATTTGAAAAAAGGGTTCAAGAGTTGGAACCTTGAAGTGTATTAACCTTGATTGGTTTAGCCTAGGGTTAGGGGGAACCTAACGTTAACTAACTTGGGTTAGGTTGACCTAAGGTTAAGAAGACTTAGGGTTAACCAACTAGGATTAAGTTAACCTAAGTTGAGTGAACTTGGGTCAAGTTAACCTAGGGTTGGACAACTAGGGTCAAGTTAACCTAGGGTTTGGTAACTAGGGTCAAGTTAACCTAGGGTTGGACAACTAGGGTCAAGTTAACCTAAGGTTAGCCAACTAAGGTCAAGTTAACCTAAGGTTAGGTTGGAGAATGGTCTTGAAAGTTGTTTTGATGCATTCTTGGAAAAAGTTTTGAAAACAAAACATGATATGCAATGGACTTTGGTTGGTAATCTTTATGAAGATCATTTCCATGAAAATTTTGACTCTAACCAAGAGTATGGTTTATATGGTTGATGATCGGAGACCATTCCAATGAAGGTTTCCTTATAGTCATTATAACATTTATCTTGACACGAGTGGAGGTTTTAAAATTCAACGTGATGATGACAATTTTTAGAAAATCATTTTTGGTTCAAAGACGGAGAGAATGCATTTTTAAAAATCATCTTTTGAGAAGGATTTTGAAAACCACTTTTCATGGGGACCATTCCATCAAGAGAGGGTTCATATGGCCAAACAAAAGGGAGACCACTCAAGAGAGGTTCCATGGGGTCATTCCAACCACTAAACTTGAGAGAATAGAAATCATGGAATTCAAAGAGGTTGAACATCATTCTTAGGCAAGCATAAAGAGAAAAGGGAGTCATTCTAATAATTTAGGGCTCCTATAGCCAATATAAAGGGAGATCACTCAAGAGAGGGTTCCATGGGGCCCTTTTAGCCACTAAATTTGAGAGAATGGAAACTTTGAAAATTAGAGAGTTTGAAAGCAACTTTTGTGCAAGTTGAAATGCAATGATGCAAAAGTGTGAATTAGGGGGTAGTGAGGAATTTTCTAAGGCATGACTACTAAGGTCTCATCCTAGACTTCAAGGGGCCAACTCTTAGAACAATTTTTGAAAGGAATGTAGAGCTTGGAAATGGTATAAAATTAAGAGCAATGTAAGCATTGTGGAGCATGAAAATAAGCATAAAATGAAGCCAAGCACACAAGACATGATCAAAATAAGAATATGCAAGGGGTCATGATTTACATACAAGGCTTTTTAGGCTACACCACATAAACAAGAGGCTCCTAGGCCATACCATCTTAAAGTAGGCTAGTGAGAGGTCCCCCTACATGGTGGCTCTCACTTACTTTCCTCTAGGCATGCTCTAAGAGCCCTCTTGGCTCAAGCATGTAAGAAAGGGGGGTTGAAGATGGGGATTAAAATAGAGAATAGCCTAAGTAGGCTAGGAGGGAGAAGAGAAGAGTAGGGGAGAGCATAAATGTAAAATGGATACCACCTTTTGCCTTCAACACATTTGTAGTCTTCAATGGATGTCTTCATTGGAGCTTGAGTGACTTCAAGAAGGCTTGAGAGGCTAGAGTGGAGTGTATAAGTATGTATGAGGCCTTGTATATGGAGTGTAGAGGCTTAGGAGGGGTAAAATCTAGCCTAAGTGTTGGAAGGGAGGAATATATATAGAGATTCGAGTTTCTGGAGTGATTTCAGCAAAATTTCGTATCAATTTCAGACCTTGAATATGCAAGGGGGGAGGCCTCTATTTATAGGCAATCTAGAACAGACCTTGCACATGTGCTACATACGCATGGCCAAATTTTGGCCTTGCGCATGTAGGACATGCGCAAGTACTGTTCCATTGCCAGAATAACACGTGGCACCCTGTGTACTGGTTAAATCTCGACTGTTGATCGAAAGTCAGTTGATCTGATCAAAATTTGAGCGCATATAGCATATGCTCCATCACCGGGAAAGTTTGTCCAAACTTTGCCTCGATAATTGAGTCAATCGGGAAGGTTCCGAGGGAATCGGTCGCACTCGGAATGTTCTCCTAGTGCCTCCGATGAACATTCATATTTTTAAAAAGTTTGAATTATGTTTGGAGGTGAGTGATATCATCTTGGGAAGTGTGCCAAAAAGGACACTTTTGCGGAGCGTCTGTGATATGCTCCATGGGTGTTCGAAAGTGGCTGTTTTTGTTTCATGTGACCGAGGCCTCCAAGAAGCGATCTACTCGATCGAACCGTATCGATGAAAAGTACTCTGGAAATATTTTCAGGAATTCTCAAATTTACGCATTTCTCAAGTCATTTGACGGTGCGTTTTGATTAGGGAATTGGAGAAAAAATCAACCTTGGCGGAGCGTCTGCGAGACGCTCCAGGGGTTACTGAAAGTTATAGTTTTTGCACCGTACGATGAACGGCTTCGGGAAGCGATTTATTCGATCGAACCGTATCAATGGAAAGATTTATGGACGAGCTTTCAAGAATTCCTTGATTTACACATTTCTCAAATCAGTTGACAGCGCGTTATAACCGGGGAATCGGGGGAAAAGACAATTTAGACAGAGCGTCTGCGAGACATTCCAGGGAACTTTTATCGCATTGTGTGAGCTTAGTGTTGTAGGGTACTCTTTGGGTTAAACAAGGGTGTGTGGTGAAACCCTCTGCTCGAGACCCCAAGGCCGGTGCTGTTTCAGGACATTTTTGGGCTTCCAGGGGCCAAACAGTCATTTTGACTGGAGTTGGCTGGAAATGGTCAGGAATGGTCTGATATATTGTGTTAAGCGTGTAGGGCTGTTCAGGGATGGTTCTGAGAGGATCTTTTGCCGTTCAGCGGGGTTTATGCTGTGTTGAGGCGTTCAGGGGCAAAATGGTCATTTTGACCAGAATGAGTCGGAATAGGACCGAATTTGGACCAAATGGTGTGCGGGGAACGCCTGATGGTTTGACAACATTTTGGAAGGATGGACTTATCGTTTTGAGGGATTTTTTACTTTTCCAAAATGTGCCTAGAGGCCCAAGGGACAGGTTTGGTCATTTTTCACCAAGTCGGGCTACCAGGCGCTGGTGTTGACCTAGGTGTTGGTTTCTGAGACCGCCCGGTCTTGGAGAGCTACCTGTAAGGATGGTGTTGGTTCCTGAGAACGCCTGGTCCTAGAAAGCTACCTGGAAGGGTGGTGTTGGTCTCCGAGAACACCCGGTCTCGGAGAGTTACCAAATGACGGACATTCTACATTGGCGGGCTAACAGGCGCCAGAAGTGAACCGTTTGGAATTTTTTATGAGGTGTTGGTCCTTAAGATAGCTCGATCCCGGGAAGCTACCTGGATGGCGTTGGTTTCCGGGACCGCCCGGTCTAGAAAACTGCCTGAAATAATAGTGCTTAAGGCTCCGATGGAACCTTGTGGATCCGAGAAGCGACCAGTTGGTTGGATTGGAGATTGAAAAGCTCATCTTGAGCTTGCATGTGTTGTGATGTCGAAAACCGGTCCCGGTCAGACCGGAGATTGCCGAGCGGGCAAAAATGGGATGCTTACAAATGGGTTGGCCACTTTCAACCAACCTATAACCAATCCAAGTCAAACTGGTTGCCAAACAAATAATTCTCCACATCCATCTTGATTTGTGATTGGTATTGTACTCCCACCAATGATTGTTTTATAGCTAGACTGAGGGTAGAGCTTTTAGATTGGAAAATTAATAATCTTTTTTATTATGGCCATCATTCATTGAATACATAACGTTTACATAATTTATATGCACGATGACCTTATATGAGATAGAAAGAGTACTCGGTCGAAAGCTCGACATCATATAGCAAAATAAAATTAAAAAAGTTCTTCTTCTAGTACTACATAACTACTTTTTAACACTGATCCGCTAGATCATTGAAAGTTGGACCATAATTACCAAAAAACTCCCATTTCGAAGAAAAAAAAGTCCAATGAAAAGAGTCAAGTGGTTGGGCAGTATAAGTTACTCAATTGTCATTTTTATTAGATTTTTTCATGTAGTATGTTTTCCTTTAAATGTCTCTTCATTTTCTCACAAATTCAAATTACTGATGTAGAAAAATAATATGTATCACAATATTATAGGAATGACTACTAATAATTTAGTGCTACTTAAACACTGGATTTTCTTCTCATTTTAAAAAGGAAAACTTACTTTTGTGGAACAAAGACAAAACTTGTTTTTAAAATAGAGACAAAACTCGTATGAAATTCTTTTTAAAAATTTATTAAAAACATTTTCTGAGACATTTCATAAACTCTAATGTAATTTAAAGATATTTATCAAAATCTCTTAAAAATTTTGTGGGAACTTCTTAAAACATACTTCTCATAATTTTTAGAAATTTTCATACTCCCATCTCTTATTTTTCTAACAAAAATATATTAATTTTTTTAAAAAAATTTATATAGATTTTTTATTTTAATTTATCATCAAAGTATTCTAATTGTAATACCCTGAACCCATTAATTTTCTTCAATTATGTAAATTAAGGCATTTGTGTTTTTTAATGTTAGATATTATTCCTTTTGGGTCAAAGTGACCAATTAGGAGTTAAATTGTAACTTAAGTTCTTGGGGTGAGACACATGGGATCATTTCCCATGTGTATCATCTTATATACCTATGTATATATACTACACACACACACACCCATTTGTAGAGAGAGAGAGAGAGAGATTAAGGAAGGAGATTGAAGGGAGAAGATCAAGAAGAAGAGGAGGTAGCAAGAAGAGCTCAACCAAGCTTGGAAGCCCATTGTGGAGTTGGACAGCTAAAGCGAGAAATGTATAAGCTAAAACCTTGTATGCATACTTGTGTAAATGTGTTGGGATGCATCTACATGGATTGGGTTGTTTGGGTTTATCCTGGGGGACTCCTTGAGTCCCAATTACTTTGAATTTGAGAGCTTGTAGCTCAATATTAGAGGATTGTAGAGTTGGGGGTTGAAACCCCCAAATATGTGAAATGTTAGGGTTTTGAATTTTTTTTCTTTAGATCCTTTTGTTTTGATTGTTCTTTCTCCCCCCATTTTGAGTTATTATCATCCTTGTGGGCTAATCTTTGAGCCCTAAGAGTATTGGGAAGGTTTGATTGTCTTTGTAGGAGTTTTGGGTGAGTTTTAAAGTTTTGGGTTAAACTTCGGTTGCCGCACAGAACTAGGCGTTCGATAGGGCGTTCGAACGGTATGGGGAAGAAGCCCGGGCATTCGAACTCCCCCGAGGGGCAGGGAGAATTCAAGTTCAAATGGCCATTTGGGCGTTCAAAGAACTGGCATTCGAACTTTTTTCAAACGGCTTGCCAACTTTTTTTTGCAGCATAACTTTCTCTAGAAAACTTGAGTGCACCATTTGACTTTATAAACCTTTATACCCATATAAAGTTTGTTCTCTAGTTCCTTATAGATTGAGAGATATAGAAGTTTAAATTTGACCCAAAAATATGCCGAAAACCTTATTTTTCCGAAGTGTTACCCCATTTTTCGTGAGACCTAACTTCTTTACCCGAAATGTATTTTTAAGCCGTGACCTATCGAATTAAAGGCCTTTAAGCCTATTTTCATATCAAACTAGCTTTGTGTGAGAATCCTTTTTTCGGGGTGGTTGGGACGCGATGAAGGGATCAATGTTCCAGGTTTCATACTTCACCCTTAACTTTATTTTCTCGTTTTACATTGGAGCCTTGCCCTAGAATTAGTCTCGTTCTCCCATTGTGAGAGTGAGGTATTGGTGAGTCGGGGTTAAGGGATTTATGTGCTTAGTCTTGGTTTATGTGTTATTGCTTGCCTTAGAACCTTGTATTGATGTTTCTATACTTCTACGTGCATTTTGTGTAGGAACACCTTATTTATCACCCGTTCAATCGGAGAGAGGTGAGTAACGATATGCCATGAGTAAAACTCTATTATTTTCTAAATGTTTCAAGCTCACTTCTATATCATGAATGTTTTCCTTATGTTCCAATGCATCAATGCTACGTTCAATTACAAATGTCATATTTCATGTGCATATAAGTTATATTTATGTTATGAATGAAAACCATAGACTATAATATTTAAATGAAAGAGATACTAAGTTTTCAAAGTATGGTGCCAACTCGGGTCTTCTCATGGCAAGACCTTAATTTAGCCCAATAGTCCTACGATAGGGGACGGAAAATAAACTATCTATGTTGGGAGACGTCCCTGGCCTAAAGAGCCTTAGCGTGACTTACATGGTTACTATGGAGCCTAGCTCATATGTCGAGTTGTAGCACACTTATGTTTTGAACTGAGAACTATGATATATTCACATGTTTTACGACAAGTTATGAATTTTTATATCAACAATAATGTTATGTTGCATCTCTTCTTACGATACTATGTTTTAAAATGTTAAAACATTTCAAATGATTTTTACGTTACCTATGAGTTCCAAGCATATGTTTTATACGTTCAAAAGTTCATATCTTTATGCATAAATGATAATATATCCTTATACGTTGGATACAATTGCTAGTCAATGATAATTTCCAGCTCATGCATCATTGTTATTCACTAAGCATTTACTTATATTTTCTCAAATGATTTTCAGGTAGCCAGTTCGGAAGGCCTTAAAGCGAGGCCATAGGTGGATTTTGGAGCTACGGCCCATGAGCCTATGTTTTGTAATATGTTTGAGGGCTTGACCCCAATGTTTTGCAATGGTATAATGTTATATAACTTTAGTGAGCCTTGAGTAGGCCCATATGTATGTTACGTTTAGATTAGGCACAGCTGTACCATATATGACACAGATTATGATTTTAAGTTATCAAAAGTTCTATTTTTCGCAACATACATTATTTTAAATGATTATGTGTAGGTGATCAACTAGTTTATGTAATGCCGCCTTAGGTAGCCTTGTTACTGGCCAGTCATGTACCCTAAATCCGTATAGGCCGAGTTATGGGGCGTGACACTAATACTTTATATTACTATTTTTAATGTTCTTAATAAAAAAAAATTATAAATCATATTTAATTTTTTTTAACTTAGTGTTCCTAATTCTATTAATTTGTTTAGGCCGCGTTTCTAATTTTCGTTTCCTATATTAGTTCCGCATCCATTTCCCATATTGAAATTATGTGTTAGGCATGCTAACGGGTATGAAATGATTGCAAGGATTTGGAACACTCCAATTTTCTGTACAAAAAAATAGATAGGTCCATTCCAATAAATCTCAAGCAACCATAAAAATTGAATAATCCTATTATCAAAATTGTTGAAATAGCTCTAATATCATCTATTTATACTATATATTATAGCAATAGGTTATAAAGTCTTTGAGTTTCAAAGTCTTGATCAATTTTTCTCAATTTTTTAAATTTAAAAAACATGAAAGCACAAATGTCATAAAGCCATTGGTTCTTTGATTGATATAATAATATTTTTAAAATTTTCACCCTATTAATATGAAAATTTTAAAAATCATTAAAGATTAAATATAATCAGTATAGTAACTAAATCTAACAATCTATTCAAATTTCTATAAATATTGCTTTTTTCAAAGCAAATTTTTTTTTTTTTGGGTTAGATTTACTTAAACCTAATAAAGGTCACACTAAAAACATTAATAAGCTTATAAAAAAATAATTAATGCAGAAGATAAATAGCTTTTAAATTATCCATTATAATTTCTTTTATCTATATCTATATTATATATTATTACAAAACGTTTGGAGATCTTTAAGCTTCGAAGTCTTGATCCTTCCATACCTATTTATACTATATATTATAGCAACAAGTTAGAAGATCTTTGAGTTTCAAAGTCTTGATCCATGTTCCTCAATTTTTTGAATTTAAAAAATAAGAAAACACAAATGTCAAAAAGCCATTGGTTCTTTCATTGATATAGTAATATTTTTTAAATTGTCACCCTATCAATATGAAAACTTTAAAAAATCATTAAAGATTAAATATAATCAATATAGTAGCTAAATCTAACAATCTATTCAAATTCCTATAAATAATGCTTTTTTCAAAGCAATTCGTTTTTTTTTTTTTTTTTTTTGATGAGTTAGATTTACTCAAACCTAATAAAGGTGACACTAAAAACATAAATTACCTTATAAAATTTACTTAATGCAGAAGATAAATAGCTTTAAATTATCCAATATGGTTTTTTTTTTAATCTATATCTATACTATATTGTAGCAAAATGTAGGAGGTTTTTGAGTTTCAAAGCCTTGATCTATTTTTTTCAAATTCTTGAATTTAAAAAAATACAAAAATACAAAAATTATAAAGTCATTGGTTCTTTAATTATTATAACAGGTGTTTTTAATTGCCACCCTATCAATATAGAAACTATAAAAGTCATTAAAGATTAAATATAATCAACATAGTAACTAAATCTAACAATTTATTCAAATTCCTATAAATAATGCTTTTCTCAAAGCAATATTCAATTTGGGTTAGATCTACTCAAACCTAATAGAGGTGACATTAAAAACGTTAATAAGCTTATAAAATAATAATTAATGCAAAAGATAAATAGCTTTTAAATTGTCCATTATGATTTTTTTTGTATTATATATCTATACTATATACTACAGCAAAATGTTAGGAGGTCTTTGAGTTTTAAAGTCTTGATTTTTTTCTCAATTTTTTGAATTTAAAAAATATAAAAATATAAATATTATAAAGTCATTGGTTCTTTAATTAATATAACAGATTTTTTGAATTTTCACCTATGGGTCAAATAAACACTAGCCCAACCCACCAAGAGAAGCCTAACAAAGATTAAACAGTCTACTTGGGCTAAGGGCAGCCCACACATCATTATAAATCAGGCCTATATAGCAAAGAGCATTCCAATTCTCAAGACTTATAAAACCCAAAGTATTGAGGCAATTATGAGAGATATCATAGTATTTAATGCTCAGATCTCAACATTTAATGCGAGAGGACATGCACCAGGTGACCGCCTGGCTTACGTCCGGTCAGTCGAACTCGAACATAGCGATAAAGGTGAATTTTTGTCTGATCAGTCAACTTTAGTCAGCATAAGCCTATGAGATAGGTCATGATTATTGGAGTAGGCTTAACAAAGAGCACTACACTATAAACACTGAAGCCTCAAGAAGCAAGGTATGGACAATTGATTTTCAAGCATACACTGTCTTTATTCATTTGATTCTCAATTAAGATTGCTAACTTAATCGTTGGCGTGTGATCGGCCCAAAGAGGGTTGACCCATTCTAACTCCTTTGTCTCCTTGTAACAAGTCGGTGCTCATTGATATTGGTTCGAGTGATTGGCCAGGCCTTCCCAAAAATCCCACTCACAATTGGCACCGTCTGTGGGAAAGTCCAAGTAAATATGAGTACTAGCTTCTTTGGGAGAAGAGAAGTCTACCCCATTAGGTGAGGGAATGAAACTCCCTCTAGCAAAGACAATACCAATTCGGCTGGCCACCAAACCACTCCAAAAAGAAGCAACCGAGGTTGGCCAAGGAGGTCGGAGACCTAGCCTCCTACTGGGAGCCTCCGGGAAGCACGAGACGAGTTACGGAGGGACCCTACTATGTTAGGGGACCAAACCTCCGTAGAAATTACCACCGGGACTTGGGCCCTTCACTCTCTAATGGACGTGTGCTTAGTAATCGTTCGTTTCATGCTGCTGAGTCAGAACTTCGGCGACGTGACGAGGAGATTGCCAGACTCACTTCCCAAGTCAAGGCAATGAGGGACGCAATCTCCAGAAAATATGACCGAGTTAGAGGAGGATCACCGAGCCATCGCAACGATAAGAGGAATCGAGATTCTAGAAGTAGAAGCTCAATGCGATGCACATTGTTAGGAGCCATGCCTCCAGTACTAGCCGCTACAACGAAATACAAGGAGATCGACAGCACAGGAGGAGCCAGGCACCGCAGGACGGAGATCGAGCTAGACCCGGTCAACAATAGAAGGAATAGGAAAGGTGGCTAAATGAAAAACTTGACAGTAGAGAGCAACTCCCCAAGGCCCGCAATACCTAGGACATGATCAGCAAAGCCCTGGATTAGATTGCATCCACACCTTTCACGAAGGAGATCGAGTGCCGCTAACCTCCAAGAAAGTTTGTGCCATCGAAGTTCACACCATATGATGGGAAGGCGGATCCAATCAGTCATGTCCGATATTATAAGCAGATGATGGCACTCTGGAGTGGAGATCAATCCTTGATGTGTCGAGTTTTCCCATCTAGCCTGGGAGAGGTGGCCTTACGATGGTTCGACAAGTTACCATCTAAATTAGTATCAAACTCGAGACAACTTGCCAAACTGTTCACTGCTCGCTTCATAGCTAACAGCAAGTAGTCTAGGGAGGTAGACTTCCTACTTACCTTACAGAAGAACAATGGAGAAGGATTATAGGCGTACGTGCGGTGCTACTGGGAGGCCTACAATGAGATTGACGAGTGCAGTGAGCAGTTGGCTGTAACTCAGTTAAAAATCGGCTTGCTCAAAGAGCACTGCCTGTGACAGTCCTTAATGAAGAAGTCGGCCCTCACGGTGTAGGAGTTAATGTCAAGAATCGAGCGATATACAAGAAGGTCGGTATTATCTCTAAGAAGAGGAATGGAGGGGATGTAAAGAAGCTTTGGCGGGAAGACAACAACAACCGAGGCAAGAAGGTAAATAACGGGGTTTACACTGTCTTCAAAGATCCCATTTATAAAATCTTGCCCCAAATTTCGCGACAAGCCGTTCTTTAATGGCCCCCCGAAGTTGGGAGGAGACCTTACAACCAGAGATCAAAGGAAATTTTGCTCCTATCACAAGGAGAAGGGGCATCAAACGAAGAATTGCCGACATCTCAAAAGCCACCTGGAAAATCTGGCAAAGGCTGGTCATCTTGGCCAAAGTATCGACAGAGAGAAGACAAAATGGGAGGTCGAGCAGTCGAGACTGGAGGTCCCCCCGCAGAAAGAAGACAAAGTCGAACCGGTCCGGGTGATTAATGTGTTGCATGGATCGGTAGAGTCCGAAGCTATTGACCGGCGTAAATACTGGGCCGAGATACAAAAGGTTGTGCACCTGAGGGAGGTGATGCAGATAGGCCCTTCGCACAAGAAGTTCAAGGTCGGTAATAATACCGCGGCCATAACTTTCACTAACGAAGATCTCGTGGGAGTTCAGACCACGCACAATGATGCACTAGTCGTGACTCTATGAATGGCAGGTTGTGACGTTAAGAGGCTGCTCATCAACCAAAGGAGCTCCTCCATGGTTATGTATTACTATCTATTCAAGAAGCTAGAGCTAAAGGATGCTGACCTCCAGCCCTCGCTTAATTCATTGATTGGGTTCAGTTCTGACCCAGTTTGGCCGCTTAGGAAGGTAACTATTTCTGTAACTACGGGAGGAATTACTCTACAGATAGAACTCCTGGTGGTCAACGTACCATCTCCATATAATGTAATCATGGGCCGAACATGGTTGCATCTCATGAAGGCTATCTCGTCTTCCTACCATCAGCTGATTCGATTCCCGACCCCAGAGGGGGTGTAAGAAATAAAAGGGGACCAAGTGGCCACTAAACAATGCTTTCTTATGGCATGCACGACAAAGGAAAAAGTTGGTAAAGTACAGATGATAGAGCTTCATGAGGATACACCCATGATTGCTGACGTTGGGTAAATGCCAGAGAAAAAAGCCATCGAAGACTTGAAGAAAATCCAAATAGATCAGCATAAGAAGAAGTACTTTGTGATCAACGCTTCCCTATCCAAGACTGAAAAAAATTCCTTAATCAAGCTTCTGATAAATTACATTGAGATCTTCACTTGGACTCCTTATGACATACCAGGAATCGTCACAAAGGTTGCCTGTCACAGATTAAGCGTGGACCCACAGTGCTAACCAATGATCTAGAAGGGCAAGAGAGCGACCACACAATATGTCGATGCTGTCATAGAAGAAGTTGAAAGGCTCCTTGATGCTGGTGCAATTCGAGAAGTCCACTACCCATGTTGGCTATCAAACACAGTTGTTGTGAAGAAGAAAGATGGCAAGTGGAGAGTTTATGTTGACTTCACCGATCTAAACAGAGCATGCCCCAAGGGCCCTTTCCCTCTACCCAAGATTGATCAACTGGTAGATGCAACGGCTAGTTTTGAAAGAATAAGCTTCCACTCCAGATCCCACTCCATAAAGACGACCAAGAAAAAACCGCCTTCATAACCCCAAGGGGCATCTTCTGCTACAAGGTAATGCCCTTCGAACTAAAGAATGACGGTGCCACCTATCAACGTCTGGTCACTAAAATGTCCAAGGACCACCTCTGCAGCACTGTGGAAGTTTATATCGATGACATTGTGGTCAAAAGTAAGATCGGCAGCCACCATTTGGAGAACCTAACATTGATATTTAACATTTTAAAGCAGTACAAAATGAGGCTGAACACCTCCAAGTATGTGTTCGGGGTCAGCTTGGGAAAGTTCTTGGGGTTCGTGGTTACACATCGGGGTATTAAGGTAGATCTGCAGTAGATTAGTGCTATTCAGAATGTCCAAGCTCCAAGGAACACCAAAGAAGTACAAAAGTTGACTGGCATGGCAACAACCCTCAACAGATTCATCAGCCAATCTTCAGACAAGTGTCGACCATTGTTTCAGCTTCGTAAAAAACAGGAGCAATTCAGCTGGACCCAGGAATGTGATCAAGCCTTGGTAGATTTGAAGAAGTACCTAAGCCAGCCTCCCTTACGTTCCACCCCATCGAAACATGAAGAGCTCTTCCTCTACCTAGCGGTGTCAGAGCATGTGGTCAGTGTCATATTACTTCGACAGCAAGATCGGCAACAGAAGTCGGTTTACTATGTCAGCAGAACTCTCTTGGGGGCAAAAAGCAGGTATCTACCATTAGAGAAACTGGCCCTTGCACTAGTAGTAACGTCAACCAAACTAGTGCACTACTTTAAGGCCCACACCATCAACGTTCTCACGGACCACTAGCTAAAATCACTTTTGAGAAGGGCCGACTTCTCTAGCAAGATAGCTAAGTGGGTCGTTGAACTGGGAGAATTCGACATCAAGTTCCATCCACGATCTGCAGTCAAGGGGTATGTACTGGCTGACTTTATTGCTGAATTCCCTGTTGAATTGCCGCAGGAAAACAACCCGGCACCATCTGTCAATCTCCAAAATGATCACCTCTTGTTGGACCTTTGGGAAAATGATGATCATTAGAAACTATTCGTTGACAAAGCATCCAATAACTGGGGGGCAGGCTCAGGGATAGTCCTTATCACACCAAACGGTATGGCATTGCAATTGGCCATCAAACTGAAGTTCACTGCTTCAAACAACGAGTCAAAATATAAGGCTCTGCTCGCCGGTTTGCGCCGAGCTATCGATCTTAAAATTGTCGAAATCATGATCTACTCAGACTCCCAGTTAGTAGTGAATCAGATCATAGGAGAGTACATAGCAAAAAATAACAGGATGGCACAGTAACTGGTCAAAGCAAAAGAGTTGCCATCCAAATTTAGCAAATATAGGCTTTACCAAATTGGCCGCGACAATAATGCCCTTACCGTTGCCTTAGTAACGCTTGCGACGGTGCTAAAGTCAGGCTCAAAAAGAACAATCCATGTGGAAATGCTAGCCAGTCCTAGCATATTTGAAGAAGAAAATCAAGCCTTGGCAATTGAACAATTGGGACCATCCTGGATGGACCCAATCATCGCCTATCTGGACAAAGATGAACTCCCCAAAGACAAGAATGAAGCCAGACGGATCAAGCACAAAGCCCTCAGATACTGGCTGTCACCAACCAAGAAACTTTACCGAAGATCTTTCACAAGTCCCTACATGCACTGTGTTCATCCGAAAAAAGTGCAGGACATCCTGTTTGAAATCCATGAAGGGATCTGTAGAAGTCACGTCGGTGGGAGATCTGTGGCCTACCAAGCTATCTCATAAGGATACTGGTGGCCCTATATGCAAAAGGACGCCCAATACGTGTTGAAATGTGAAAAGTGTCAAAAGTTCTCCCCAATTATACATCAGCTCACTGAGGACCTCGCAACCATAACCAGCCCATGGCCTTTTGCCCAGTGGGGACTGGATATTATCGGGCCTCTACCCCAAGTTCCAAGGAATAAGAGGTTTCTCATTGTGGCGACAAACTACTTCACTAAATGGGTGGAGGTAGAGCCCTTGTTAACCATCAGAGAGATTGACACCAAAAGATTTGCCTGGAGAAACATAGTAACAAGGTTCAACATACCTCGTGCACTTGTCTCAGATAACAGCACCTAAATTGATGGCAACATATTCAGGTCATTTTGCGAGGAACTCAGAATCAGAAATTACTATTCAACATTGGACTATCCATAATACAATGGGCAAACCAAAATTTTAAACAAGACTATGTTGAACGGGATCAAAAAGCGGCTGGAAAGGGCTAAAGAAAACTAGGTGGAGGAACTGTCTAGCGTCCTATGGTCCTATATAACCATCCCAAGGAGATCTACTGGCGAAACCCCCTTTTTTTTGGCCTACGAGGTGGAAGGAGTTATACCCTTGGAGGTGGGCCTACCAACGATCAGATCGGCAGCATTCAATACTGGACTTAATGACCAAACTCTGGCTAGAGATCTGGACCTTGCCGAAGAAAACAGGGAGGTTGCCCCAATTAGACTCACCAGATATCATCAATAGTTAGGTCGCTCCTACAACAAATGGGTTCATCCAAGAGCCTTTGTACTTGGAGACTTAGTGATACATAAAGTATTAGGGGCAACAAAGAATCCAGTAAATGGAAAGCTTGGTCCCAACTAGGAGGGTCCCTACCGAGTGGCGTCCCAAGTCGGCGTGGGGGCATACTAACTGAAAACTATCGAAGATAGGAGACAGCTACCCCAACCTTGAAACACCAACAACTTGAAAAAATTTTACCAGTAGAATTGACTCTCGTATGTTGTAACAACTCAGCAATGTCTAGTCCTTTTGAAGCTTCATACGATCAATAAAAATTTTAAATCATTTGAACAAATCCATTTGCTGATGCTACTCCAAAACACAAAGCACTAAAGGAAGATTAAAAAAAAACCAGGTGTAAAAACCTAGTCCTGGACCATTTGTGGCCAGGTCAACCAATGAAGGTCATAAAAACCAAATGTAAAAACTTGGTCCCGTTCAAGTTGGGCAGGTCGACCAATGAAGGTTACAAAAAATCAGGTGTAAAAACCTGGTCCTAGACCTTTTATGGCTAGGTCGACCAATGAAGGTCATAAAAACCAAGTGTAAAAACTTGGTCCTGTCCAAGTTGGACAGGTCGGCCAATGAAGGTCACAAAAAATTAGGTGTAAAAATCTAGTCCTAGACCATTTATGGTCAGATCGACCAATGAAGATTATAAAAACCAAGTTTAAAAACTTGGTTCTGTCCAAGTTGGACAGATCGGCCAATGAAGGTCACAAAAAACTAGGTGAAAAAATCTGGTCCTTGACCATTTGTGGCCAGGTCGACCAATGAAGGTCACAAAAAATCAAGTGTAAAAACCTGGTCCTAGACTATTTATGGCCAGGTCGACTAATGAAGGTCATAAAAACCAAGTGTAAAAACTTAGTCCTAGACCATTTATGGCCAGGTTAGCTAATGAAGGTAATAAAAAATCAAATGTAAAAACTTGGTCCTGGACCATTTATGGCTAGGTCAGCTAATGAAGGTAACAAAAAATCAAATGTAAAAACTTGGTCCTAGACCATTTATGGCCAGGTCAGCCAATAAAGGTCACAAAAAATCAAGTGTAAAAGAAAACTTGGTCATATCTAAGTTGGGCATGTCAGCTAAATGAAGGCCACAACTTTTATAAAAAAGCATATAACCAAGACCCGCCTTAGTCCTGCCTAAGTCAAGAAGGTCAGTAGAAAAAGCCATAAAAACTAAAGAATCAAAAGATAAGTATCTTGACTCAAACCTAGCCCTAAAAAAGTATGGTGGTCTGACCGGGCATTGTTCACCTCTACTACCGAGTAGCAGTAATTGAACTCGTGAAGCCTCAGGCTCAGACCTAGCCATCTGTTCAACTCAACCACTCCCATCACTATCCTATAGCCATTTGGTGCGAGCTAGATTGGAGTGATTTCATAATGGTTGAGGACTTCAATCAGAAAAGGGTGAATGGGAAAGCGGAGTCCTCCCTCCACAATGGCAATGAAAGGGAAGGGAATCCCCTCCTCAGTCACTACCCAACCATCACTCCTAGGACTGATCAACCTAATGTCTACACCCGTTGAAAAATCATTTCAAGCCTTAAACACAACGAGAATATCGGAAGAGACAAGCATATTCCTAAGCCGCGAACCCATTATGGATCGGGGAAGAAGAATCCTAGGGTTTTCTCGATGAAAAAGCAAGAATGGAATGAGGGAAAAAGAAAGACTTACAAAATGGTAATTTTCACGAAAGCGACAGATGCAAAATTTGGGATTGTTCTGTGCTCAATGGTTGGCTAAAATCCATTTTTGTCTGCAAAGAATGTCGAAGCAGCGGCAACACGTTTGGATTACTCAACGGTCATGTCTCATTAAAAGCCTTCTGATAGTTGACGTCAAACAACCAAATAGCTGTAAATCACCAGCCCCACTCCTCTACCAAAGGGCATTAGGGTTGGGGGGGCAATTGTGGGTCAAATAAACATTAGCCTAGTCCACCAGGGCAAACCCAAAAAAGATTAAATAGCCTACTTGGGCTGAGGGCAGCCCAGATATCATTATAAATCAGGCTCATATAGCCAAGAGCAGTCCAATTCGCAAGACTTATAAAGCCCAAAGTATTGGGGCAATTATGAGAGATATCAGAGCATTTAATGCTCAAGTCTTAATATTTAATGTGAAGGCGATGCACCACATGACTACCTGGCTCACGTCCGGTCAGTCGAACTCGAGTATGGCGATAAAAGTGAATTTATGTCCGATCAACCAACTTTAGCCTGCATAAGCCTATGAGATAAGTCATAATTACAGAAGTAGGCTTAACAAAGAGCACTACACTATAAACACTAAAGCCTCAATAAGCAAAGTATGGACAATTGATTTTTAAGCATACACTATCATTATTCATTATATTCTCGATTAAGATTGATAATTAACCTTCGAAGTATGATTGGCCCAAAGAGGGTCTACCCATTCTAACTCTTTTGTCTTCGTACACCAAGTCGGTGCTCATTGATATTAGTTCGAGTGATCGGTCAGGCCTTCCCAGAAATCCCACTCACATCACCCTTTCAATATGGAAACTATAAAAGTCAATAAAAATAAAAATAAAGTAAACTAAATATATCATTGATTCTTTATAATCAAAATGGTAACTAAATCTAATCAAATTCCAATAAATAATGCTCTTTTCAAAGCAATTTAACTTTCTAAGATTCTTATATATTTTTAATTTCTTTTTGTCAGTTAGATTTACTCAAACATAATAAAGATGTTGTAGGTGGAATTTTTGGAAAGGCTCGACTGAACTCTCAAACTGAATCAAGGAGCACGAGCAATCTATAAGAGAAAAAGACGATGAGAATGTCTCGACCTTTTTGGACTGAAGGCACTCTGATGATTAAGTTAGCAAGCTTAACCACAATGAATTGAATAGAATATTAGAGAGCTAGAACTCAAGTGAACGTACCTTACACATTTAGTGCATGGGGTATTTATAAGTTTCAGAATGCCATATTTCTTTTGGAAATTAGAGTCACTGTCCTCCTAGGAATCTTCATTGATTAAGTCGGTTTAATATTTTGGACTTATCTTTTATTTATCCTAATTTACTTAGGAATAGGATTTGTATTATGGGCTTCATTAGTCCTTATACGCTTTAGACTAATATTCGTGGGCTTGCCCCTTTGGGCCCTTGCCACTAATCGACACGGGCATAGTCTGACAAGTCAGCTCCCATGGGCTGATCTTACTAGGCCAATCTCTCCTCGTCCTAGGCTTAGCTCTTATTGGGCCCACAATTGCCCACCAGCCCTTGCACCCTTTTTGGACTAACGAAGGGGGCAAGGGCTGAGATTTTTCATTTAAAGCTTGTCCTTTAGCCTTCCCGTCACTTTGCACCACGTGGATATTCTGTATTGGTCCTGCAATCCAAGGGATGCGTCGAATGGGCTTTCGAGGTGACGGTTGGGTCAGGTGTCATAATTGCTGCCACTGAACTGATGGCATGGCTTACTATAAATTGGGGGCATCCTCATTCACTCTCAACATTCGAACCTAGCTTAAGACTTCTGGTGAGAGAAAGAGAAAACAAATCCTGCCCTAATGCTGTAAGTCTTTCGAACCATTGCTTTCTTTTTTTTTTCTGCCCTACTCTTCTGTGGTCGTCCCCTGATGGTGGCTTGCCTTAGGATACTTATAGATAGCCCGACAGCTATTACTACTTTTAAGTCTAGATACAACATTGCCGACCAGGTCAACATCGAGTTGTTGACCTAGATGACTATAGGATGGAAGAAACCAAAAAGGGGATGCCATTCCTTGTGACTGCCATCGTAGAGGGTGGCGTTAGATTTCCCTTACACCATTTTCTTATAAAATTCCTTCAACACCATGGCATATGTCCTGCCTGCTGGGGATTGTGGAATTTTCCAAGACCTAGCTATAGTGCATACGCATACTATCAAAAATTTTGATCTGATTAGCATAGTCTAATCTATGTGATTAGAATCATACCTTCGAGATCTCTCTAGTTTGATCTCGAATAACAAGTATCAGCAACAAGCACGAGTCAAGTAATAGCAATAAACACGAATCAACTACTTGAACTCAATCTTCGAACTTTTATTGTATCCCTAGTATATGTCTTCCTCTAGAGAGAGTGGGCTCGCAACTGCTAGGGTTTCTCTTCCTCACAAAAACATGTATCTCTCAATTATGAGCAAAGTGTAACCCTAGCTGCGCTTAGAGTGCATATATATAGAGGCTACAACAGGGACCATAGGATTAGTATGACTAGGGCTTCCTACGCAAATAAGGGTTCCTAATCCAACCAAGATTAATCCATATTTACGTAAATTATAATTGATACCGCTAATGGATTATAATTACACTCCCTGTCATAATAGGAATTATATTTCGAGCTCCATATTATTAAATGCTTATTTATCTCTCCACATTAAGATTATAGATACCCATCTATTAAATTAAATTATTGACAATTAAATTTAATAGACTTATTTAATTCCTTGAGACCTTCCACTTAACTTATTTGATATGTTAGATTCATAATCCACCTGCACGGTTTTACATAATCAAAACTTTTAAGCTTCCTCAAGGGGGTATCATCAATCCTTATACCAGAACGTAGATTCGATCAATAATTAATATTCACCATACACGTAATGTTATTATCCAACTCACTGAGTTTATTGACTCAGAAAGAATCTCACTCTTCTGTGAATCAAAACAATAAATACTATTTGCACGTGTTTATTTATTATATTAGGATTAAGAGCATAAGCACTCATAATAATTATGAGGTATTAATTGTTTTATATAGTTAATATAAAAACAATTACCTTAACATGATCCTGTTCAATACACACAAAGTGTACTAGTACAAGGAGTTGAAACTATACCGTTCCCTATAGTCAAGACAGACCTATTAAAATCTTGTGCTACAGTCCTACTAATGGTGTGTCAAGTTTCATCTAAGACTATGAACGATAAGCTTATATTTCATAAGAACTAATGATCTAATCTTCCGTGTGTAAGTCATACTCTACACATCAAATCATCTATTATACAGAATAAGAGACACACATGTATAATCATTAAATAAACAACGCAATGCAACCATTGCTCACATAGATTCTCATTAAAATGAAATAACTAATTTATTAATAAATACTAAAGCCATTACATAAAGCATGTCTTTTAGTATAAATCCCTAACACTGCTCAAGTCAACCCAAATGCTTATCGGATTGTAATGGAGATGCTTGAGCTGAACCAAATTCTAGGCGTTCACCTAGGGCTTGCCGAGCTTGACTTTTGCTATACTCTGTGTAAAGTCGGGCATGATGGTTGGAAAGTCTACCTTAGGGCGACCAACAAAAGTAGGGAAATAGTAAAGCGTCTCCCATCTTCAGGTAAGGGCATAAATGATGTCAGAATCTGGGTTTCTAGCCCTTGGGAATTTAGCGACCTTCTTGCTGACCAAATGTTATAGAACCCCCTGAGAGTTAGGTTCGTGTCGGCCCCTTACTTTTCATATGTATTGACTTGTACTTATGTACTTGCTTTGTTTTGTTTTTCCAGTATCTAGTAAGAATAAGAAGCAGACGTGGGGTGTCAAATTGACTGATCTGAATAAGGTTCTGAATAAGCAGACGTGGGGTGTCAAATTGACTGATCTGAAGAAGCAGACGTGGGTTTTCACCTTCACCGCCTCACCTGGGATCTCACCAAGTGTGATTGCCAAGCTATCGAAAGAGGGTGCAGCTGGTGAGTTCACCAAAATCCCAGTAGGGATTACAATTGAGCACGTACTTCTTGATGACCGGCTGACCATTGCCAACTTGCCTCTGACACGCCGCCATCAGTGGGGAGTTCAGGGACTCAAGTCGTTGAAGACACGATCCCAATGACCTCAGGAGTTGGCTTCCCAAGTTGGGCGTCATTTGAGTTGCCTCCAACCACTATTAACGCAGCAGTCTATCCTAAATTCAATTTGGAAATCATAGATTCATACTATAGATTTGTATAATTTCTATACCAATCCTAAGATTGTGCATAGAAGTTACCAAAAATAGTCAAGTATCTAAGTTTTCTTAAGAATGTATATATCATTGCTAAGAATTAGATTAACTGGGAGATAAATTATTGAAATCCAACTTATCTCTCTTGAAGCTTAAAGATCATTGGTTGATCTTTACAGTTGCATCTAAGAGTTGATTAGCTACTCATTTTCATTGTTAAATGCAAATAAACTTGAAGAAACATTGAATTGAATGACATAAAAGTAAACTTTACTGATATTCTATTGTTTCTCTCTTTACAAAATTATATGAACTACTGTATTAAAGTACAAAATTGCAAAAATAAAAGCTAGATTTCCAATTGGGGTACAAAACTACCTTATATAGCTAGTAAAACAAAATAGAAATACGGAAAGCATTCGAACGGCCGTTCTAATGTTTATCGAACAGGTAGTTAACGGATAAATGAGCTCTCTGAATCTCCACTTTGCTATCAAACCTGATTCGAATAGTGAAATGAGCTCTCAGCATCTCCACAAGCATTCGAACTACTTAACCCCACATTCAAATGCCAATTCAAACGGTTGAACTCCCCGTTCGAATGGACTCTGTAAGTTTCGATTTTATTACTTCTTTTAAGCTCTTTTCTTGCACAAAGCCCATTAAAACAGTTTAGGAACAAAATAAAGCTAATAAGTCAGTTATCAATCTACACTAAGACTACCAATCCACTAATTAGGGCATTATGATTACACTTTTTGAGTGTAATCATGAACCCACTACTTATAAATCCTTTAGATAACGAAAAAGGCCAAACATATAAAAATAGGTTAATGATGTCTCGTTGCAAATAACAAATAACAAATCACTAATTCATTTCACATTGTATGGGTTTATTCAACCATATTCAATAATTACACATAAAAAAAGAAAAAAAATAACTAGAAAATCTGACACATATTAATTTATATTTTGTCAAAAAACTAAAGTGTAATAACATTGTTTTGTTAATTTAAATGACTATTTCTTGAAAGAAATTAGGCATATATATAAGATCTCAAAGTGTAATAACATTATTTTTATTATAGGGTTCTAAAAGTGTGACTATAATAATTAGTATGTAAATTATTATTTTTTTATATTTTTTTCTCTTTATGGCTATTATAATAAAAAAATTATAACATATTTAATAGTTTAATATTATATTTTAAATACACGATCCTATGAAACATTTTATTGTAAAATATTATATAAAAAATCAACTTATGATTCAGTATTTGTAGTCCATGCATAGCACGAGGTTACTGCTAGTAATAGAATAAAGAGGAAGAGATAGCAAGAAGGAAAACCCTAGAACATGATCTTCGTATCATAATCGATTGTACTGATATGTTAAGCACGTTCTATTACATTGAGAAAAGCCTTTATATATAGGGCTCAGAGAAGTAATGAACAAGTAATAGAAGATAAGAAATAAACACCTAAGGAAACTAGCTAACTAGGAAACCATAAAACTAGAAAACCATTATAATTTAACAAAATTATTGATAAAATGTGATTGCAACTACTCTTCTATATATAATCTGATCGATGCAAGGAAAAATAGACTGAACGAGCGGAGGCCAGTGGTGGAGCTTGTTTCTTTTTCAAGTAGGGTCCCTGAACACCTATCGAGGAATATCTACTTTCAATTTTATTATATGGAATGTAATAAAATGGAATTTTTGGTTTCTAGATACTACAAAGAGTGAATGTTTATATTTAATTTTACTAACTTATAGGAAATACAATACCCTAAAAGCCTATATACGACAATAGTTCAAGAATAAAAGCCTTGCTAAATTAATTCCATGCTAAAAAATATCGAAAGTAAATTCAAAATTGGAAATCAATCTAACACTAAAAAAAAAATAACACTAAACAGTTAATTAATAAATCTTTTTTAATTGTGATTTTATGGCAATGGTAATCCCTCTCCATAAGTTCCTTAATTTGGAGGAAGTGTGATTGAATCTCAAGTCTTTGATTTTGTCAAACAGATATGTTACCAAATAAGTTAACTAGCACATTCTAGTATATAAATTTTTTAATCAAATAAAATTTTAACAAATTTAGTTGAAATCAATCATCTAAGATCTCAACTTCCTTTTGCTTACCTTTAATTTATCTGAGAAGAGATCAATATTACAAGAATAAAAAAATTTCCTCCAACTCTTATGCTCCTATCACGTAACTATCCAATTACGTTTTTGGATGACTAAGTCAAGGATAATGAAAGTAACGTTAATTTCAGGTTGAACCAAGAAAAGAATTACGAAAAATTAAATAAAATATTTGAAAAAATACGAAAAGTATTGTGTAATTTGTAACTCACATTTTTTTTTTCATGTTTAGAAATTGAGTCATCTTTACTTGTTTTGAATTTTACTCGGTCCAAAGATTGAAAAACCCCAATTTTTTTGTGAAATATAAAGATTTGAAAGTTAGTGGGGTCAGGTGATGCCACTTTGCTCATTGGGTTCTCCTTGTAGATGACAGGGGGAGGGAGGGAAGGGGACACCTTCATAGGATGGAGGATCGAAGAAGAAAAAAGGGATTAGGCTATTTTAGAAGGAGGGGCATAAAAGCAATTCATCCACCCACTTTTGGGGGAAGAGACTAGATAGTTTCCTCTCTCCTTTTAAGGTGTAAAAAATATTTCTTCTCCCCTTAAACTTGGTTTACTTTTTTTTCTTTTCCTCACAAAATAAGGTCATGACATAGACTAATGTTAGGTCATTCTCTTCCTTCCTCTTTCATATCTCCTCAACCAAACAACTTGAAAGGAACACACCACCAATTCCCTAAGTGTGCTATTTCCTTTCTCCTTTCTCTACCTCTTTACCTTTTGTCCCATATACCAAAAATGGCATGAAAGAGATGGTTTACAAACATGATTCACAACCACAATGTCAAATAAAAAACATAACTATCAAACACGCTTTCATTTAAATATTATGAGCAAGGCTTATTATAACCATTATTTTCTAGCATTGGGTGGAAATTTCTATTACTGGAGCTCTGCAATTCCCACACAAAAAGGTAGAAGATACAAATGCCACTCCAAAGTATAACTTACACTACTGCAACTATATCTTATATTTGTCTACAGTAATGTATACCTAAAAACCCACACAAAAAGGTAGAGGATAGTGGTGAACATTAGGCGGGCCGAGTTAGGCCTACACAAAAACAAATGTTGACTCTACACCTTAATTTTGATGATAACTAAATTTTGTGTTAGTTTACTAATACATTTAATTAGTATACAGATTAATAAGGATTATAATTTAGACTTAAAACTTGACTTAAAGTCTAAGACATATCAAATTGAATGCACAACAAGACAAGAGTCAAGCAATGCACCAAAACAAAGCAATGGCACCTATTCAAATATCAAATCAATGAAGTTGACTTGAATTCTAAGAGATTGAAGGTGTTCAAAAAGAGAATTTATCATGATTGCAAAGTCTTTATAAAGAATTCAAAAGAAGACTAAATCAGGGCTATGAAGATTCAATAAAGTTGATGTGTATTGAAAGTGCTCAAAAGTAGACTTCATCAAGCTTCTAAAGACTCAATGAAGTTATCCTGAAAAAGATATTAGTATCATATATATGAAGCTCAATATGGATAAAAAGAAGGTTAACAGCAAATGGAAAGAGCTTGGCAATAAAGAAAAGAAGCTTGGCATTAATGAAAAGAAGTTTGGCAGCTCGGCAATAAAGAAAATATGATCATCAAAAGAAAGTTTCAATCCAAAAGTTGAATTGATGCTATTCTCGATGAAGAAATCTTATTTGAAGAATATCATACCCCAAAGAGAAGATCCCTTGAACAACCCTAAATTATTTGAAGTTAAACTAAACAAAGAAGACATGAATAAAGATTGCAGGGTGATGAGTCGACACATGAACTTGAAGTGTCGACACATGGAGACAGTGGACAAAATCTGAAAAATGCAGGCTTGATATGTCGACACATGAAGCCAAGTATCGACACATGGAGACTAACGGCTATATTTTTAAACGTTATATTGAACTGAACTCGCATTAAATGAGCCTTCAACTACCTCCAACGGGTGAAATCAGTTCAGGGCCTTATATACAAGCCTCCAAATGTATTTATTGATAAGAGATACAACATTCACTGATTGATTAAGCTGAAAATTCTAAAAATTCTCTTTGTCTTCAAATTGGCATTTAGTGAGCTATTCAATTGTCATCTACTCTTCATAGAGAGTATATATTTCATTTCTATATCTTTCATATACTAGTAAGTGAGAGTTGGAGTGTTCTCTTGTAAAAGAAAAACACTTGTAAGTTGAAGTGGATCTTGGACAAAACTACTTGGTGGCTAGAAAAACTTGGGAAGAAGTTCTTGTGTAAAAGTGAGCTGAGCACTTTGGAAATCAGCATCTACTTTATAATTGGAGATTGCATAGTGAAAGAAGACTATAAAGGGATCTTGGGATGAGGACGTAGACCACACGTTATGATTGAACCTCAGTAATTCTTGGTGTGCTTTCTTGTGCTCTGTTTTTATTTCATTATTGCTTACATTACATTGCATATATGTTGAATTACTGTTCCATTGATTAGATTAAAATTAATTAATCTCAATTGCTTTAATTTTTTTTTAAAAACCTAATTCACCCCCTCTCCTGGGTTGCCTTTTGGGCCAACAATTGGTATCAGAGCTTGTATTCCTGTTTTAGGTTTAACATCCTAGGAATAGATCCATGACAACCAACTTTGAAAGCTCTCTCGATAAGGGCTAATCCACCAACAGACCACTTATGTTTAATGGCATCAATTACAACTATTGAAAAAATAGAATGAGAATCTATATTTAATCGGTAGATTATGAATTATAGAGAATTATAGTGAATGGTCCTAAAATCCCTACGAAAATAGTCGAAAGAATTGATATCCTTAAGCTCGAATCCGAGTGGGATGATGATGATTTGAAAATGTTGCAATCTAATGCCAAAGCCATAAATTTTTTGTATTGTGCACTTGATCCTAACGAATTCAATCACATCTTTACTTGTGAATTAGCCAAAGTAATATGGAATAGACTAGAGATAACATATGAAGATACTAATCAGGTTAAGGAATCTAAAATCAATATCTTAGTGCATAGTTATGAATTGTTTAAAATGAAAACGGATGAGTCTATTACCGAAATGTTCACAAGGTTCACCGATATTATTAACAGTTTGAAATCTCTTGGAAAGATGTATCCTAACAATGAGCAAATAAGAAAGATCTTAAGGTCACTGCCAAAGACTTGGAAAGCTAAGGTCACGAAAATTCAAGAAGCAAAGGACCTCAATACATTGCCTTTTGAAGAACTCTTGGGCTCCTTCATGATGTGTGAATTAACTCAAAAGCAACATGCCCAAGATGATGAAAAAAAAAAAAGGAAGACGGTAACATTTAAGTCTACCAGCCAAGAAGAAGAATCGACAAGTGATGAGAATGATGATGAAGACATTGCTTTCATCACACGAAAATTCAAGAGGTTCATGAAGAAAAAATGGAAAGAAGCATGAAGCCAAAGGAGATTTTAGCAAAGAATTAACCATTATATGCTATGAACGTAAAAAGCCTGGTCATATAAAGGCTGGATACCCCCTGCTCAAAAAGAAAGGAAAGAAAAACTAAAAGAATAGGGCAATGGCAGCTATGACATGAAGTGACGATGAAGAATTTGGCTCCTAAGAAGAAGCTGAACCTCAAGAGGTGGCTAATCTTTGTCTCATGGCTCATGAGGAAGATAATGAGGTATCAAATTCAAACCCATCTCAATTTACTTTCAATGAACTACAAGATACATTCGACGATTTACTTTTCGAATTCAAAAAGATGGGAATAAAAAATAAACTTCTCAAAAAAATGGTTTCTACTCTTACCAAGGAAAATGAGGACTTGCAAAAAGAAAATCAAGTATTAAAAAATGAAGTTTGTGTTTTGAAAGAAAAAATTAAGAAAAACTCTTTTCCAAATGATTCTTCAAAGGAAAACCAAATTTTAAATGATAAAGTTAAACGTTTGGAAACAACACTTTTTAGATGTGTAAATGAAAAAGAAAAATTGGATGTTATCTTAGGAAAACAAAAGTGCTCAATAGACAAAGCTAGACTTGGTTTCAATCCCTTTAAAAGAAGAAAATTTTCAAAAGGCAAATTTGTTTATTCCACTGGAAAACCACAGATTTTATGTTTTTATTGTCATAAACTAGGACACATTGCTAATAGATATTATGCTTTGCAAAAATCTATTGCTCCTAACAATGCATGGGTCCTTAAAAGGTCATTAAGGACTAACCCCCAAGGACCCAAGATGGTTTGGGTACCTAAAATCAAATAAACATTTTTTGTAGGTGTGTTTTCAAGTGAAATCTAAGAAAGACCTTTGGTACTTGGATAGTGGATGTTCAAGGGATATGACGGGAGATGAAGCACAATTCACATCTCTCTCACCAAAAGATCGAGGACTTATCACATTTAGAGATCATAGCAAGGGAAAGATCATCGGTATAGGTAGTGATGGTAAGAACTCTTCCACTTCTATTGAAAATGTCTTACTTGTTAAAGGACTCAAACACAATCTGTTGAGCATTAGTCAACTTTGTGACAAAAGATGCAAGGTTGTATTTAAATCCTCTAAATGTGATGTGATTGACATCAATAGTAACAAGACTATTCTCACTGGGCATAGACAAGGCAATATATACATTTTTTTATCTAAATGACTTATCTTCTTGCAAAGTTGAATGTCTTGCCTCTATGAATAGTGATGAAAATTAGTTGTAGCATGAGCATACCTTCAAAAGTTTCTAAAAATGATTTGGTCAAAGTACTTCCAAAAATAAAATTTGACAAGGATAGATTTTGTGATGCTTGTTAATTGGGAAAACAAACTCGAATTCCATTTAAATCCTTGAACATATTGACCACTTCTAGACCACTACAACTATTGCATATGTACTTATTTGGACCAACTAGGACTTTAAGTATTGGTAGAAAACAATATGCACTTGTTATTATTGATGACTACTCTAGATTTACATGGACATTCTTCTTAACTTACAAGAATGAGACAATTGTCTTCTTCACAAAATTTTATAAAAAGGTTCAAAATGAGAAAGGTTTTTCAATCACTTCTATAAGGACCAATCGTGGAGGGAAATTCGATTGCAACCCTTTGAAGCATTTTGTGATGAAAATGTTTTAAACCACAACTTTTCAGCCCCTAGAACACCTCAAAAAAATGGAGTTGTTGAGAGGAAAAATGGAGTTTTAGAATAAATGAGTAGAACCATACTTTGTGAAAATGGTTTACCAAAGTATTTTTAGACTGAAGCTGTCAACACAGCTTGCTGCGTTTTATATCAAATTCTATTTAGAAAATTTTTAAACAAAATCTCTTATAAGTTTTGGAAAGATAAGAAACCAAATATCTTATACTTTAGAGCCTTTGGATACAAATGCTTTGTGTTGAATAACAATAAAGACAACCTTGGCAAGTTTGATGCAAAATCTGACAAGGGTGTATTTCTTGAATATTCAACACATAGCAAAGCTTATAAAGTCTTTAATAAGAGTACTTTAGTGATTGAAGAATCAGTCCATGTCATTTTTGATGAACATAACTCTCTTTCTAGAAATGTTGTAAGTGATAAAGTAGATGAGGTAGAGTAAAATATGGAAAGACTGGATATTCAACCAAGCTTAAACAAAGAATAACAAAAGGAGAAAGAAGTGCAAGAAGCCTCAACAAGCCAACAAGAGATCAATGAAGGTCTACCTAAGGAATAGAAGTTTATGCATAACCATCTTACGGAACAAATCCTAGTTGATCCTTCACAAGGAGTAAGAACTCGATCCTCCCTTAGGAATATGTGTAATCATCTTGCATTCTTGTCACTTATAAAACTTAAATATTTTTAAGATGCCAAAAATGATGAGTGTTCGATTAATACTATGTAAGAGAAATTAAACCAATTTGAAAGGAATGAGGTATGGCACCTTGTTCCTAGACCTACTGATCATTCAATAATTGGAACTAAATGAGTTTTTAGAAATAAAATGGATGAATCTAGAGTTATGGTGAGGAACAAGGCAAGATGAATCTGGTATTGTAATGAGGAACAAGGTAAGACTTGTTGCTCAAGGGTATAGTCAAGAAGAAGGTATTGATTTTGATAAAACGTATACCCCAGTGGCTAGATTAGAAGCTATAAGGTTATTACTTGCATTCTCATGTTTTAAGAACTTTAAACTTTATCAAATGGACGTTAAAAGTGTATTTCTAAATGGTTTTATTACCAAAAAGGTATATGTTGAGCAACCCCTCGGATTTGAAGATCCAATATTTCCTAACTATGTTTTCAAATTAACAAAAGTTTTATATGGTTTAAAGTAAGCCCTAAAGGTTTGGTATGAAAGATTAAGCAAGTTTTTTATTAAAAAAGATTTTTCAAGAGGAAAAATAGACACCACTCTTTTTATCAAAATAAAAAATAATGATATGCTTTTAGTATAAATATATGTAGATGATATCATATTTGGTACTACTAATGAGTCGCTTTGCAAGGAATTTACTAAGTGTATGCAGGGAGAATTCGAAATGAGTATGATGAGCAAACTTAACTACTTCCTCAGTCTTCAAATCAAGCAATTAAAAAAAGTCATCTTTATCAATCAAGCCAAGTACATTAAGGACTTGATCAAGAAATTTAGCATGGAAGATGTAAAGCCCATATGTACTTCAATGAGTATTACAACAAAATTGGACAACGATGAGAAAGGTAAATCAGTAGATACTAAGTTTTATAAAAGCATGATAGACTCTTTATTATATCTACTACTAGTAGGCTAGATATAATATTTAGTGTTTGCTTATGTGCTCGATTTCAATCAAATCCTAAAGAATCTCATGTGATTGCCTTGAAAAGAATCTTTCGTTATCTCAAGCACACACCTAGTCTTGGATTATGGTATCCAAAGGGTACATCTTTTAATTTGATTACTTACACCGATGCTGACTATGCAAGGAGTAGAGTTCATAGGAAGAGTACAAGTGGCTCTTGCCAACTCCTAAGCAACATGATTGCGTCTTGGTATAGCAAAAAATAAAATTTGGTTGCTTTCTCCACAGCTGAGGCTGAATATATAGTAGCTGGTAGTTGTTATGCTCAAGTATTATGGATTAAACAACAGTTAGAAGATTATGGTATTTTATTTGATCATGTTCCTATTAGATGTGACAATACTAGTGCTATAAACTTAATTAAGAACTCCATTCAACACTTTCGCACAAAATACATTGAAATTAGATATCATTTCATGCGAGTTCATCTGCAAAATGGTGGTTTGAACTTGATTTTGTAAGCACAAACATGCAATTGGCTGATATTTTTACAAAATCATTAACTGAAGATAGATTTTGTCTGATAAGACGAGAATTGGGAATGAGTGATTCTATGTCTTGAATTTTTGTTAAAATTGTGTGATCTTCATGTTATTTGTCTTTTAGATCTGAACAAATATGTTGATTAATTGTATTAGTTACATTTCAAGTTCTTGAAATTCATTGCATGATCATAATTGAACACATTTTTCTCACCCTGTTGAAAAGCTAATCCATGAAGTCATGGACACTCAATATGACCCAGTCTGGTTGTATGTGTTGACACACCATTTTTCATGTGTCGACACATCACGACAGTAGACTCAAAATGATTTGTTAACACATATGTGCCGACACATCAAGTTCATGTGTCGCCACATGAATCGAGCCTATATATTTTAAAGAAACTCATTTTTGCACACATTTGAACTTTCCCTCCCTATCTCTATTTCGCTCCCCTGTTCACACCAACCCAACCGTTGCCAATTGTCCCCCCAAATCTTTACTTCATTCACCCTATTAACCCTAATCAAATCCTTCCCAACCTCTTATAACCATCATTAATACCTTAATGGCACCCAAACTCTCTAAACCAAAGAAGGGCTCAAAAGCCCTAGTTGTATCTATAACCCATATACTGAAAGGCTAGAAGAGGAAATCGAAAGGGGATTCAAACAAAGATAAAAGCAAGAAGAATAGAAGCAAGAAAGGAGAACCGGAGCCTTCTACTACCCTAAAACGAAATGAGTTGTATTTTAGTAAAGACAAGGGCTAAAAAAGGTACAATTCGAGTTTCTCACTTAGAAAAGTCTTTAACGGTAGATGGGTGGATTGTAGTTTCTTTGATCATTACAAATTTGAGTTGAGTACAAAATTGACAAATTTGGGATGAAAATCTATGACTACATTGAGAGATGATGTTTACCCTGACTTAGTTGCTCATTTTTATGCCAATGCCAAAAGAGATTATGGAGAAGTATCCATTGTAAGTTATGTTAAGGGTGTTACTTTCACTTTGGATAGAACTGTGATAAGGCACATTCTAGGACTTAGGCTTGGTGGAGAAACTTATCGAGATGATATTCCTCGAAAAGATCAATTGAAAGCTCTTTATGGGAAGGACATGAATGAGTGTTTACAACCCCTTGCCATTGATTTGCCTCTTGAATTGAGACTGGTTCATCACTTTGCATGCGCCATTTTCACCCCCAAAACTGGAAAGTATGAGTATGTTTCTAAAAAGGAATTATTTTTCCTGTGGGCATATCTTACTGACTCTAGAATTGATTTGCCTCTGTTTATTTTGGATCATATATACAAGGCTACTATTTCCATAATCAGTCTACCTAGTGGTATTTTCGTAACAAAAGTTTTCAAGCATTTCAATATTGATTTGAGTAATGAGAAAAAGAGGACCCCCCAAGGCCATCAGTGATGAATACAATGAAAAGACTTTCAAGAGAATGGGGTACACTCTGAAAAACAACAAATGGACTCCTAAGAAATCTGGTGGTGGCAGTACCTCAAAGGAAAAGGCTCCATTTTGGAGTGGTTCCAGATAAAGGAGTACCAAAAGGAGTTTAAATCCAAAATTTGAAGAGAGTGCAAGGGACTTTAGTATGTTTATGGCTCAAGTGATGGAATCACTGGAAAAATTGAACAAAAAGGCAGACATTGCTGCCATAAGAATGTTGTTTGTGAAAAAGAAGGTGAGAGAACTGAAAAGGAAAGTACAAATGCTGAGAAATGGAAAAGGAAAAATTATAGAAGAAGAAGATGAGGAAGAAGAGGAAGAAGAAGTGGAAGAAGAAAATGAAGAAGATGAGGAAAGAGAAAAAGAAAGAGAAGAAGAAACGGAAAAATAAGGAGAAGAAGAAGGAGAAAAAGAAGAAGAACAAGAGGATGAAGCAGAGGAAGAGACTGAAAAAGAAAGAAATGATGGGGAGGAAGAGGCACAAGAAATTGAAAAAGGAGAAAATGAACAAGGGATTGTAGCAAAGGAGCCAGATCAAAAAGAAGAAGAAGACTCATCTACCACATAATCTGATGCTCCTCCTTCTATTTCGGGTCACAAATATGGGCTGAGAACAAGGGAAGGAAAGAAGTTCTCAAATACCAAAGATACATCCCTTGTCATAACCCCATCCCCATCAGCCTCTCCTCACTAAACTCTCCTATCTTTGTCCTACCTCTCTTTATCTCTCTCCATCTCACTCTTTCACTTGCACTTTCATTTTGCATTCGCATGATATGTTAAAGGATGTGATGTCATCCTTAAGACAAAATTACTTTGTAAACATTTTGTAACATTTTGTGGATGTCAATTGTCTAATCAAATGTAATACCTTTTTTAATGAAATTTGACCTTGTTGTTGTCAAAGCTCGAAGCCTTGATGGTTGAATGCTTTGCTTGCTTCCCTGTTTATACAAATTATCTTGTTATAAGATTTTTTGCTATTATATCTGTCTTTGTTATAAATTTTTTTCTCTTTTTGATGAATTGACAAAAAGGGGGAGAAGAATAGTAAATGAATAAATGGCAATAACAGAAAAAGAATAGACATGATGAATGATTGAAATAATGAAAGTTACATGATATAGTATATGAAACCTTATAAAGCATGTTTTTAGGGGGAGTAACATGGTAAAGAAATTATTTCCCTCAACTTGTTTTGGAATTGACTGATAAAAACTCGTTTTGAAAATTGAGATTTGTTTTTGCTAATCAAACAAAAGAAAAGGTATTTTTTCTTGGAAGCATCAGTTGCAAAACAAAGGGGGAGCTTTCTCTAGTAAGAAATTTGATTCTATCTATTTTATTTTATTTTATATTGATTGTTTTTGCAAAGGTTTTGCCATATCAAAAAGGGAGAGATTGTTGACTCTTCGCCTTGATTTTGATGATAACTAAACTTTGTGTTAGTTTACTAATGCATTTAATTAGTGTACAGATTAATAAGGATCATAATTTATACTTAAAACTTGACTTAAAGTCTAATACAAACCAAATTGGATGCACAACAAGACAAGAGTCAAGTAATGCACTAAAAGTCAAGCAATGCACCAAAACAAAGCAATGGTACTTACTCAAATATCAAATCAATGAAGTTAACTTGAATTCGAAGAGATTGAAGGTGTTCAAAAAGAGAATTTATCATGATTGCAAAGTCTCTATAAAGAATTCAAAAGAAGACTAAATCAGGGCTGTGAAGATTCAATAAAGTTGATGTGTATTGAAAGTGCTCAAAAGTAGACTTCATCAAGATTCTAAAGACTCAATGAAGTTATCCTGAAAAAGAGATCAGCATCATGTATATGAAGCTCGACATGGATAAAAAGAAGGTTAGCAGCAAATGGAAAGAGCTCGACAATGAAGAAGAGAAGCTTGGCATCAATGAAAAGAAGTTTGGTAGTTCGGCAATAAAGAAAATATGATCATCAAAAGAAAATTTCAATCCAAAAGTTGAATTGATGCTATTCTAGACGAACAAATCTTATTTGTAGAACATCATACCTCAAAGAGAAGATCCCTTAAATATTTCTAGATTGTTTGAAGCTAAACTGGACAAGAAAGATATTAATAAAAATTTCTAGGTGATGTGTCGACACATAATCTTAAAGTGTCTATACATGGAGACAGTAGACAAAATTTGAAAAATGCAGGCTTGATATGTCGACACACAAAGCCAAATGTCGATACATTGGGACTAATGGCTATATTTTTAAACATTATATTGAACTGAACTCGTATTAAATGAGCCTCCAACTACCTCCAACGGATGAAATCAATTCAGAATCTTATATACAAGCCTCCAAATGTATTTATTGATAAGAGATACAATATTCATTGATTGATTGAGCTGAAAATTTTAAAAATTCTCTTTGTCTTCAAGTTGGCATTTAGTGAGCTATACAATTGCCATCTACTCTTCATAAAGAGTTTATATTTCATTTGTATATCTTTTCATATACTTATAAGTGAGAGTTAGAGTGTTCTCTTATAAAAGAAAAACACTTGTAAGTTGAAGTGGATATTGGATAAAACCACGTGGTACCTGGAAGAACTTGGAAAGAAATTCTTATTTAAAAGTGAGCTGAGCACTTTGAAAATAAGCATCTACTTTGTAATTAGAAATTGCATAGTGAAAGAAGATTTCAAGGAGATCTTGGAGTGAGGACGTAGACCACAAGTTGTGGTTGAACCTCATAAATTCTTGGTGTGTTTTCTTGTGCTTTGTTTTCATTTCATTATTGCTTACATTACATTGCATATATCTTGAATTACTGTTCCATTAATTAGATTAAAATTAATTAATCTTAATTGCTTTAATTTTTTTTGAAAAACCCAATTCATCCTCTCTTGGGTTACCTTTTGGGCCAACAAAATATTCTTATAGGGCTCAAAACCAAATTTCAAGCTCGCCCATTAATTTAATCAGGTCTAAAAAAAAGTCTTAAACCCTATAATTTATGGACGGGTTTATCGGACTCTCAGGCTCATAGCCACCCCTAGTAGAGGATACAAATCTTACTCCAAAGTATAACTTACACTGTTGTAGCTATATCTTATATTTGTCTACAATAATTCACACATAAGTTAACTACAAGGATTGGTATCAAGTTCGACCCTTCTAATATCATTTTGTGGCCCACCATTACTCATGCAAATGCATAAAGTTTATATGATTTGTGTGAATGGTAGCCTTGTACAAGCTCAAGAGAATAATTGATCAAAGATAAAAAAAAATAAAAATCATACAATAAGTCCTTCTTTGACTTTGTATTTGAATATAAGAAAAAGAAAAAGGTAAATTACACTTTATACCAAATTTCACTTCATGACCTATACTTTCAATTGTAATAATTAAATACTTATACTTTTAATTTGTTAAAATGTCACTCTACTTTAAACTTTCGTTTGTATAATTAACGGTCAAAAGTCCTATGCATCTTACTTGATCATTTTTCATGGGTAAAAATATAATTTACATCCTTTTGGCTCCTAAACGCTCTTTGTCCTTTCTCAATTAAGACAATTGGGGTATTTGTAACTCTAATTTTATTTTTATATATAGAATGATTTAATTTTTAGAGATTTTAAAAGAGATTGATGATAGTGAGGGTGTTTAAGTGTTAAAATAGTGTGAAAAAATATATTTTTATCCTTAAACAAGTGTCATAGGCACAGAGCTCTTGGTCGTCAATTGCATAAATAAAATTTTAAGAAAGGGTGATATTGTAATAAATTAAAAATATAAAAACTTAATTATTGTAATTGAAATTACAAATTTTAAAATAAAATTCAGTAAGTAGGTGAAAAATGTAATTTACCTAAAAGAAAATGGGGTGTTCAATGCGTGCACGCACCCACAAGCTACAAGCCTACAAAGTAGAGAGACTTTATCTGAAAGGGTTTAGCCCGCGGGGAGAAATAGAATTTTCGGGAAGATTAACGGGTCGAGAGAAAAACACCGGTTGACAAGAAAACCCCAAATCTGTTAACACCCGTAAAACCTTGCGAAATGCCAAGTGGTAACTAGTTTAGAAAATTCTTAAATGATTAACCAACATAGTAAAAAAGAGAAACAAGGCATATTTTATCTCCTTTAAAATCAAAGAAAGAATGTGAAAAAGAAAATAATGCTAATCATCTGATTTGCACTTAATTATAAGAAAACAATTAGTTTAAGTGTATTTAATACATATTTACTTTGACAAGAATATTCAAGAGCAAACAATTATTTAGTCTGTCTATGTTTGCCTCAGATTTCAATGTAATCTATGAAGTTTGATTTATTCTATTTTAACTCTCAAACTTATGAAAAAAAATCTATGTGGTCTCTCATTTTAAAATAAGTTAACAAAATTAAAAATTAATACACTTTGATCCTCTTAACTATAATTTAATATTATTTTATCTCATTTGATTAAAAATAGTGATATTTTCACGTCATAAAATTTAAAATTAGAAATTTGTCTAGTCAAAGTTTTATACTAATCTCTAAAATAAAAAGAAAAAAATAATTTTATGACTATGAAATATTATAAATCATCTCAAAATATCTAAAAAAATGGCTAGAATGATTCATAAAAATTTTTTTTGTGGACCACCATTATTAATCTTGACAATATTAAGTAAAATTTTAAAACTATGTATTTGATAATCAGGGACAAAAAAAATTTATATTGTGTCCAAAAAGAAATGCTACAAGTGTTCAATTTAAATTTTTTTCCTCAATAGCATTAATACAAATTTAAATTCTCATAGTTTAAGGGTAAAATATAATGGCTTTTAATTTAGCAAGTAAAGTGAAACTAAATCATAATTGAAAAAGTCAAAATGTGATTAATTTTTAATTTTTTTCACTTATCTTAAGATGAAGTACAACATTGACTTTTTTTTTTTTTTTTTAAGTTGGAGGACCAAAATAAAAGAATTTAAAATTCAGATATGACATTAAAATATCAAGCAAAGTTGAAAGGACTAAAAAATTAAAAAGTCGTTAATAAATTAAGTGTGTATCATTAATAAGTCAGGTAAATTAATAGGCTATAAATTAAGTTGAATATTGACAGAGCCTTAATCTCGGGTGAAGTGTGTACGGTACTGAGTTAATTCATAAAGCCTATTAAACTTGACTGATATCCATGGTGAATTGCACATGGTATTAAAAAACTGACTTTTAAGGCTCTGTCTTTCATATTTTAAGTTCAATCAATTGATCATTTAAAAAATTCGCCCAGCAGTGTTACGCATTTTGTATGTTCTGACTTTCGTCGTTTTCATTCCCAGCCGGTCTTTTCCCATTCCACCGGATCAACCACCCTACAATTATTTCACTATGTATATATTAAAAGACCACTGAAAAGTAAAGTCCAAGCCAAAGCAAGTCAACAAACTCAACCCACTGGCTAATCACAAGACCAGAAAGCTCAAACCAGCTGTAGAATCACTTTGAATCTCATCAATCTCTTTCCCTGTTATCCACCAGGTGCTCTCTCTCTTCGCTCTTTATATGTATACGAATACACGTGTATGCATGCATGTATGAATTGCCTACCGTTGTCCTAATTGACCAGTTTATTTGTGAATTTGTGTTTTGGTTTGGTGTCAATGTTTTCTTCAATTATAAATATTTGTGTGTGGGTTTTGCGGATTCTTGGATTACAGATACGTTTACATATTATTATAGTGTGTCATTGCTAATAGGCTGGACAAAATTGTTTGCCCTATTGCTCACAAATTGTTGATTTTGTCGAATTCTAGTTTCCGATATTAGTCTGAGTTGCTAATAATCTGGGATTGTTCTGTCTGTCCGCCTCTTGCTCAGAAAATTCAGAACGATGAGTTATTCGTTACTGGCTAAGTGAGAAGACAAAAGCTGACTACACCTGATTGGCGCATATTGAATTGTTTGAGTTGTGTTTTCTGAGGTCAGGACGAAGAAGAAGGAAGTGAGAAAAAAGAAGAGAGCAAACTCAAAATTTATTGATCTTTTTTTTTTTTTTCCCCTTAATTTTGTTTCAGCAACGATGGAGAAGAAAAATGCCCTTTTCTCTTCAGTGGAGGTTGATGTTTTGAACAAATTACATGAGAAAATTCCAAACCTACTGAATAAAACTAGAGTAGAATTATTGTGTTCCTTTCGCCATGTCCTTCATTCTTGTTTTTTTTTTTGTTTTTGTTTTTTTGGGGTGGTGGTGGTGGTGGTGGTGGTGTTGCTGGTGTGCTGGTGGACTATGTTACTTGGACTCTTCTGAATTTGTAAAGTACTTGTATCGGACACTCGACACTAGTTGGACATGCATCTAACAAGAATGTATAACTAATTGAGTTTACAATAAAACTAAGCATGGGACGCATAGGACTGTCATATATGAAATGCTATATTTTAGATTACAAATGCCATTTTATCTTTAAAAAAATAAAAAAAAGTATTTAAAAAAATATGAAATCTAGCCATATCCCAGTATCCTTGGACATGAGAATTTAATGAATCCAACACTTGGACGCGTACCTGCACATGACACCCATACCCGAGTCCAGGTAACGTAGCTGGTGGGAGGACTGTTGTTCCTTGCTACCCCAAACTTAAATAGGAAACGCAACACCAAGTGTAGCGTAGAACATCAAGTGTACCATAGAACTATTGTAAGATTTGTTGGTTTTTTATGGGTGGCTTATATTGCAGAATCATTCTTATCAGGTATGTTGGCTTTTTTGGATACCAAAATAAAACAAAGAATAGTAGTTGAATGCAAATCTAGGGAAAAAAAAAGTCTAGTGGTTAGGTAATACTGAGTAGTCGGTAGTAATCCCTATCAAATAGTGACACGTGATATATGAATACATCAGCAACCTAAATTTGGGGCATAGTGGAGAGACTTCTAAGGGAAAATATCACATGGTAAAATTTGATAGGATGTTTCCTTAAAATTCTCTCAACTACACCACAAATTTAGGTTGTTAATGTATTCACATACCATATATCATCATTTGATAGGGATTATTATTGAGTACTCAGTACTATCTAACCACTGGACTATTTTCCCAAATCTAGGGCTTCGAACATAGTTGTTGACAACTGAGAAGGGATAGATTTTGGGAAAGGAATTTATATGTCGACTATATCATTTTATTCAAAATGGTGGAAGATCATTGGCTGTGTCTTGATATGTAGGCAGCCAATCAGTGTAAAATACTAGTTACACTTTCTAAATACGACACGTGGCTCCAGGTCTGAACCGATTAGAGAAGAGGGATCTACATAGAAGATTGCAATTAAGGCTTTGCTGAATTGAAGTGATTACTCATGAGTGAGGCATATTCATTTGAAATCCTTTTAGAATTTTAAATCAAAGATTAAAGTTACAGGCCAACTAATAGAACTTTGGTTTGTTTGAAGCACTTTGAAGGTTCCTTGTGCAATTTAATTAGTGGGCTTTAATATAGAAAGAGATTGCCTCATGTCATTGTGTGACATAAGGTGAATTTCTTGGTAGAATTCTTTTGGTTTTGAAAGGGCAGATTTCCATCGCCATTGTCTCTTTCATAGACTACACTTGTAGGATGAAACATAGCCAATGACCTATCAACCATTGTGGAAACATTGGGTCAAAATAGGTTGATTGCTTTGAGATATCATACCTATGCTTTTCCTTCCTTAAATGAACTTCATCGATTGTGTGGAAGTTCTTCTTAGAGAATCTATTATTGATATTGGGAGATGTGAATGCCGAACCTTACAAGGTTCTGGAGACAAGAAGCTAGCTGTTGATGCTTATCATGCTTTCAGAGGAAGGCGAGCTTGAAGGTTAAGCCTCCTTGTAACCAATGATTTCTGCCTTTTATTTTAGCCCCATTGGGATATTATACGCGTCTTAGTTTTTATGCAAAAAAGCGACTAGTCTACTATGTTTTTGACCATCCTTTCTTACAGATATGAGAAGTCACTTGACAAGAAGCACTTTCAAATTTAGCCTCTACCAATCCTTCTTACAGTTTGGCCCCCATGGGACTGACTTATCATTCTGAGATAATGGTTCATCCAATTTCCTATTGAATGGAAACTAGGGGACTCAACAACTTCCCTGCCCCCCTTTCTCCTCTTTTTAAAATGCTTGGTTGAATTCTCGTTTCGGTTATTGTATGAAAATTTAGTTGGGGCTTGAGATGTTGAAGATGTATGATAGCTGAGGCTGTGCAAGTATATCCTACCCTTTCCCCTGATTTATTCCCAAGAAATCTATTGTGCTTTAACCCTTTCAACCACAACAATATGGGCAAATAAATTATTTGAAATATTTATTTTGTGTTATCTCTTAATTTCTAGTTAGAATGCATCAAGGAGGCAAGCACTTCAGCTTTGCTGGAGAAGAAGTTGTTTTAGTGCTATAAGATGTATTGTAGTTTCAAGGAACAACCCAATAAAGTGGAAGCATGTAGCTTTACTGCTTTTCATGCATTAGCATTCTGCTAAGTGGAAGGCACGCGTGTGAGTCTGTCACTTTTCTGTGTCTTCCATACTTCCTCTATATCATTCATTTTATGTTGTCTACTACTTCTAGCGAGTGAAACTTTTTACCTTTTGCACTATTGAACAAAAAGTACAAATAAATTTTGATGTTAACAAACTGTTATTCAAATATCTTCAGTTGTCTTATTCATGACTCCGCTTATCTTACAATATGCTTGCTGATCTATTTTGTGATTTATTTTGGAACTTTTGCCTTCTTTGTCACAACCCTTGAAACACTTTCAACAACTTTGGAAATTATTATGAAGAATGAAACAACTTATTCCATGATTAGTCCTTCTGATAACATTAGGAACTATAGTATTTGGAAGTTGGCACTAATTCATCTTTTCTTCGGTGGTAAGTGAAGTTCTTTTTAATAAAGTGAATCTTGTACTTGTATATGAATTTTGGTTATAAGATCTCCTTACTACATCTCAATCATGCAATTCACTATCTAGATATGAACTGTATGGGTCTAGAACATAAAGAACTTTTCATGAATAAGAATATTGGCATTCTCTACTCGGCATTTCAGAATGGTGATTATTCTCAAGGTCTTCAGTATGCTTGGGTTAGCTAGAAATCCATCAGGAATTTAAATTTTGGCATAAGAAGGCCAAGAATAAAAGTATTTGAAACTGGATTTCCCATCAGGAACATTAGAAAACGCGAGAAGTTATAGTTCATGACAAAAAGTTCTTCAATGTATGCTGTTGTGCTGGTTCGAATGAGTGATTTCATTTATTTGATGAAGTAAGCTTATATTTTGTTTGGCATGTGCAAAAATTAGATCATGGAAATTGTATTGGGAAGCCCAAATAATTATTCTTATTGTACCAGAACAACACAGGCACTTTGTTTAAATCAATCTTTCACTTTTTGGATAAGATTGTATTGGCTTCCTTTTCTACTTTGGACACCACCAGCCTCATTCAGCTTCTGTAATGTATTTTCTCAACAATATAGATTAATTAATTTCAACTAGTAACAGCCAATGAACTAGCATAAACACATTTCTTTCCTGTTTCATTCCCACAAGAATCACAGCATCCAATGGAAAACTTGTTTCTTGTTGGATATAACTGTTAAATTTTAGAATTGAGATCTTATCTCCTCATGCTTGCTTTGCAGGATTAGAAGTGCAAAATATACCCTGATAATGGGGAATAATGAATCAATGCCGGATGATACCCACGATGCTTTTTCACATCAACCGCCTTTGTATGCAAATAATCATCCCCCTTCATATGCAGGAAGTTCGATGGATCCTAATCATCAAAGAAAGCAGCAAGCCTCCTACATAGCTGACAATTTCAACTCCTTGGACGAGGTTTTAATTATTCCATAAATTTCTACTATTGAGCTATTATTAGAATTTTCTTTATAGAAAATTTTCTTGTTACAACGTTAGTGGAGCTTTTGTTCAATGTGCTTGTCAATGATAATGTGATACCATGAAGTGGCATAACCTATGTTACCTGGAACGCAGATTGTTCAGGTACGTGGAACGGCAACGGGAATGGGAACATGGTACACCGTTCTAAAATAGAGTACGCTAAGGGTAGACCTGTATAAATTACACTATTAGAGTTAAGGTATTTCTAGAACAATTTTTTTTAATAATTAGACATTTAAGAAATATAGTCTATGTTTTTTCAAATTAATCATCTAAAAACACATTTTTAGCAGTAATTATGACTCGCTTTTTTTGCGTATTGTTATGTCAAAACTCCATTCTCCCTGTGTTTTTGTTTGTTATATTTGATTTTTTTTTCCTCATTAGGTGACCTTTAAAGAAATAAATAAGAAAAAAAGTTTGGGGCGGCATTGGATTGCCAAATATAGCGTTTTGGGACGTAAAATTACTAGGATATTAGAGTATTATGGTAACACAGGTCATAATGTAGCATCGCTCAAATTCAGAAAGATAATGAGGATATTTTGAGCTGTGCACTCTTGAGGAATATACAGAATCATATTATGTGATTAGAATCATTCAGTGAAGTGAAGAATTCTTGCTTCAATTTAAAGGACACTGCTCGTGTGAATTATGATTGTTTCCTATTTCAAAAAAAATATGTTCTCTATGGGAAAATGGGTGTAGAGGTTTGAAGGAAGTAGAGTAGACCTCATATCAAGATTGGTCTTTAAGGGGAACGGTGTCGAGGTTTGGAACAAGTAAAATCTGGATGGGAGTCATGGAAAGTACCCAAGGGTACAATTTGTGTTAATCGAAAATATGTCATTTCTTTACATGATGAAGTCTAGTGCATGCCATCAAGCATCAAAGATTTTCCCAAACATTTTTGAAAGGGATATTGGTCAAAGGTGGGAAGAGGCAAAAAAGTGAATTTTGTGGTGATGGTGTAGGGACAGGGCCTTGGAAGTTGGAACTAGGCCGTGTACCTTTGTTACATGAGCCTGGGTATGTGCATCAGGTGTGAGTGTTTGTCTAGGTGTCAGACCTCTTGAGCCCCAAATCTTAGTATATGAGACTGCACTCATTATATTCTAATTTTTTATATCAATTGTTCTAGTTTAGCTACCACTAGTAGATTGTTAAGAGTATCACTGTTTTATACATTTCAGTTTAATACTGCCTCTAACTTTGTTATATTTCTGTTCACCATTTCAAGCAAGAAGAATGGTGAAGATATTTGGAATTGACAGTTAAGTTTCAGAATAGAAAGATACTGGTTATCGAGCTGCTAAGGAAGAAAACCTAGCAATGAGAAAAGGACACTGCCATTAACTAGTACCATAAAGAAACTATCTTTGTAAATAGCATTCACTTTACTTTTCTTCCTTTTGATCAAATGTTATAACATGTATACTAGTAATTTATTAATCGTATTATATTATCTATTTCTAGAGGTAAATCTCTTGTATATGCATCTGGTGGTATTCCTCCTTTCACTAAATGTGTTACTCATATTCCTAGGTTATCTCTGAACTGAGAGAAGCTGGCCTTGAATCATCAAATTTAATACTTGGAATTGACTTCACAAAGAGCAATGAGTGGACAGGTGATTTTGTTTTGGCAGTTCTGTGGTTTGATTTTGTTACTTCTAATAAGTTCAGAAGATCATTTGACGTGCTAATGATTGCAGGCAAGCATGCATTTAATAGGAAAAGCCTCCATGCAATTGGAAACACACCTAATCCTTACGACCAAGCAATCTCTATAATTGGCCGCACTTTGTCTCCTTTCGATGAAGACAATTTGATACCGTGTTTTGGGTTTGGTGATGGTTAGTGTCTTTTCATAACATTACTACGTGGAAATTTTGTTCTGACTTCCCATGGATTCTTGTCAAAATACTTCATCTTTTCTTCATTCCTTCTTCTATTTGTAGCATCAACACACGATCAGTATGTGTTCAGCTTTTACCCCGATCACAGAAGCTGTCACGGATTCGAGGAAGCTCTCACACGATACAAGGAAATTGTTCCGTACATAAAGTTATCTGGTCTTGGAATATATTCTTCTTCCTTTATCTTTGTTTTATGCAATTTTTTTAAATAATTTATCAGCAATTAAAAGTGCACCCACAGCCCAGTTGGGTGCAGGTCCTGCAGGAAAATAAAGGATGAAGAATCCTTATTCATGATTCAGTTTATATTACTATTGATGTTGATGGAAAATACTAGTCAGAAATATGTCATCCATGCAAAAATCTATCCCTTTCTTTGAAGCTACACTCAATAGATGTAGGATATCCATGACTGTACTTTATTGCCTTGTAAATTTGAGTTGCATATTTTAGTATATTATGACTATAGATGTCAACTGGATCTAATTCTAACCATAACAGTATTTGGAATTGGTTCATGTTGTATATGAGCTTAATGACTTTGCTTTAAAAAAAATGTAAGCTGAAGAGAGAGATGCAGATGATGTAGAGCATTCCCTTAAGAACAAGGAAGAGAATTACAAAAACAGTTACAGGAATGTCCTGCTTGCAGAAGACTAATTATGCCAAAAAGTCTCTGTTGTTCATAAAATTTTTTGTTTGTTTGTTCTACTTTTTGTGCTGTGGGTGGGAAGAAAGTTTCTTTTTTTATTTTTTTATTTTTTTATCTTGTGTGTATGGGTTGGGGGTGGTGGTTATTCAAACTCCCAAGTTAATCCATAAACCTTTCACTTTGCGTAAGATACAGTAAATGGTATATGGCAGTATGTTCAAACAGTTACAAATAAAATAAAATAGCTGCAATAATATTGAAAACTTAGATAATTTTCTAGTTGTTTTGATAAAAGTGCAAGTGTTAGTTGGATTTATCTATATTAGGATCAGTGATAACAAGCACAAAATAAAGCTTGTAATTGACTAGTCAAAGACTAGTGTTGATCCCTATGGTTTCAATTTGGAGCCTGAAAAAATTCACATGTTAAGCCTCAAAAGTCACTAAGAGGAGTTAAAAAAAGATTCTAGTAAGTATATTTGTCCTTTAGTAACTCAAGAAAAAGCATTGTTTGTCTTAACTTTTTGAGATTTCCTTAACCCTATTGCTAATATTTATATTATACTTACCTTGACAATGGTGTAATAAACAATTAGAGTCTAATCCATTTGTCTCTGAAATGATGAGTTTTGTGTAAAGAAACCTTGAAAATGGTCTAATGAACAATTAGGGGCTAATCCACTTATCTCTGGAATGACAAGTTTTGTGCAAAGAGGCCACTTAAGTTTCATTAGAGGATCAGGATATGCCATGACTGATCTATTTCCCTTGTTGAAAAGGCTTGTGATTGTGTTACAGATAATTAAGATAAGAAACACGTCCTGAGCTTCAAATGTAATAGGTTTCAGCTAAATTTTTATACTAGTGGAAAGCAAACAAATTTCACCTTTGGCTCCTTAATGATCTCCTTGTATGCATTGACTCAATGAACAGGTCCCACCTCATTTGCACCTATAATCGATGCTGCTATTGATATTGTGGAGAGAAGCAACGGCCAATATCATGTGCTAGTCATTATTGCAGATGGCCAGGTTTGTAAAATTAACTTCATATGAATGGGATCCATTGTAAATTAACTTCATATGAATTGGATCCATTTGTAACAGATCTTAGTGAAAATGTTCATACAACCCCTCCCTCTACTGTTTTGAAAATTTTGTTGGATCTTAGTGAAAATGTTCATACAACCGCTTTGAAAATTTTGTTATTTGAAACTAGGTTACTGGGAATAGTGATACGACACATGGAAGATTTAGTCCACAAGAACAAGCTACTGTCAGTTCTATAGTTGCTGCAAGGTAAAAGAGTTACCATTTGATGAACTTGTGTTATGATGGCATTCACCTTGCGGTCTTAAAAGTGTTAACTTGCGGCATTTAATAAGCAGTCAATATCCTCTTTCAATTATCTTGGTTGGAGTTGGGGATGGACCATGGGATGCAATGAAACAATTTGATGATAACATTCCTCACCGTGCATTTGACAATTTTCAGGTATTTAGTAGAATTGTTACTTTTTTCTAATAAGTTTTAGTCCATGCTATTCCGTATTATAACATTGATGAAGCAATTGAGTTAGTTACTAAAATAATCTAGTACTAGGCTGTATGGGGGCTTCATTAGAGTTTACAATTATTGCACACAAAGAAATGACAGCCCCTTGGCTTCTTGTTTCAACATATGATGTATTATTTTTTTTGTGCGTATAATATGAGAACTTTGTTGAAGGGAATGGCAAAAAGTCCTTCATGGATCACTTTTACAAAAACAAAGGTGAAAGAGAAGCCCGGACAATAAGTTGCAAAAGGACAACAACACCCTCAATTTGCAGATGGATAGGATTTCTTGCAGTCGTAATATACCCTTCTCTAGTGAAAGAATCACACAACTAGCTGCTACGAAGTCCCACTAAATAGCATTTTCAAAGAAAGGGCTAAGCCTTATTTTAAATTACAGTACCCCAGTCACGGTTTAACGGTATTAAGAGTGTCGGCTTAAGTGTAACTAGAATCAGAAACCGAACTCGTGAATTTTTTTTAGGCACTAGCAAACACCAAAAAAAAAAAAGAAATGCATTGAGTAGCATGTTTAGATCATATTTATCAGATTTTTAATGTTTATAATGATTTTTAATCAACATCGTAGCACCTAAAAAAACGTGCTATAAATGAAATTGAATTTTATGCTGATTCTGAGGCAAAAGAAATAAAATAAGAAGTGGACAATTTCATTTAATATGGGAATTTCATTTTCTAGAATAATTGAAAATGTTATTAAAATAGATCATTCATAAAAATAAAGTAAAAATAAGCCAATATTTGTTATATAATAGTTTATATAATGGTAATATAATAAGGCAGCAATACTAGTTCCTACATTACATGCTTATACTAATATTCATTTGTTTTTAGTTCAGAAATTCACAAGTCACACCCACAATGTGTGGTTTTTCCTAACCTTGGGTTGTGAGCCTTGTACACCGGATTGTATCTTAAGCTTCATTGTATGATCCCTATTTATTACTAATAAATTACACACTTACCGAAAAAGAAAATTAAATATTATATTACTCATCTCTTTAAATTTTTTCTTTTTGACCAAATTATGAAAGTTTCTAAATTACAATGACATTATAAAACTATAGAACTAAACATTTGAAGAATAAAACATGTTCATAGAGAAAATGGGTGAAATCGAAAAATGAGCTGAAAGGCCATATTAGCCATATCGGCACTAGTAACAGCTGTATAGGCCGATACTGTATTGTAACGGAACTGTATAGGTCCGTATGGGCTGATACTGTTGTGATTTTTTATATTACCGAGACGTTATCCTGTATCTGTATCGGTAGTTTGAAAAACTCATATGTATCCGCGATACATAACTGTGTATATAGAACCATGTGGCTAACTCGGAGATTTCATGACTGAAATGGGTGAAACCCAAGGCCTCCTGCACTCTTCCTTCAACCATCTAAGCAATCTCCTTCAGTTTGGTTATCAAGTTCCTAAAATTCTTAGACATGGAGAACCCCAAGTAAATCTAGATTCTCAGCCTCAATAGCAAACTATTGTGTCCATTTCCAGCCCTTATTGGTCTTCCATTATGTCCACAGCTAGAGAGCCTCCATTTTTAATGCAGGTAGCTTCTTTTTGTCCATTTTTCTTTTTTCTTCCTTTGTTAATCTATTCTATTGTTCTTCGGCCATACATAGATAATTTCACTAATGTAGGCCACGGCCAAAGAAAATCATTATTTTCCATGCTGAACGTCCTGCACGGAGAAAATTTTTCAGTTTGCACATTGTCGATTTGATTGCGCTGTGGAACAAAATGAAAATTATTAGAATACATGTTTTGTTTAGAGTTGTATAATATTTTCCATATGCTTCCCTGCAGTTTGTAAACTACACAAAAATCATGTCTGAGAACACAGATACGTCAAAGAAGGAAGCAGCCTTCACCCTTGCTGCACTCATGGAAATTCCATTTCAATACAGAGTTACCCAAAGCCGTCGATACATTGAGTAAGGCTGGGGAGCTGTAATTTCTTGTTAGTGTTTAGTTCACATGCAGGGATTTATTGAATGCCCTAATCAGTTCATTTATTCTGTAGAAATAAAGGAGGTCCACGGACAAGGCCTCTTCCTCCTCCACGCGAAGTGATAGATCACGATAATGCTGTTAAGGCAATCCCACACATGACAACCTTTGAATCAACAGACCAAACAACATCAGTGGAGCAGGTAAAGTTCAGTTTTCGTTTGCTGAAAAGGAAAAGCTCCCATTTTTTTCAGATTCCTCCTGTTCCATGGCAGTTGGTTTTCACAAGTTTTTTGTTTGTGTTTTATTAGGTCTGCCCCATTTGCTTGACAAATCCAAAGGATATGGCTTTTGGATGTGGTCATTTGGTAAGCATTTATTTGAGTTATTTTGTTGGTTTGAATGTAAACATCTATAATCTGGACTATGTTGTGTGTTTGGGGTCAAATTCAAGGAGGCTGTCTTTTTGTTGAATTGGTACCTTTCTTTCCTGATACTTAGTTAATGCATCACTATAGCAACTCCAACCAGATAGCACCTCATTTTGTGGAAATTCTGGAAAGGAAGAAATAGTTGCATCAATACTCATGTTTAATACTGTTAGGATTAAGCACTTACTACTGCACCAAAAGCAATTGTTGTTAGTTAAGGCGTAATTTTTTTTTCTTAAACCTTCACAGTAGCCAGCGCCCCGTTTCGACTGCACGCACGCGGCAAGATACTGGACTTGGCCCTCCAGGCCTCCACCCAACAAACCACCCCCCCCCTCCCCCGGCAATACTTGCTCGCAAGCAGTATGCCCTCCAGGAGAGTCTAACCCGTGACCTGCTCTGATACCAATTGTTAGGATCAAGCGCTTACCACTATACCAAAAGCAATTGCTGTTAGTCAAAGCACAACTTTATTTCTTTAAACCTTCACAGTAGCCAGCGCCCCGTTTCTACTGCGCGCACGTGGCAGGATGCTGGATTTGGCCCTCCAGGCCTCCGCCCAACAAATACATATAATTTTCTTTTTCTTACTCTTTTCTTATCCCAATGTGGAAGGGATACAGATACTTGGATTGGATGTCCTGTCTGCATTCTTGGAGGGGGGAGTTATGGCCTTACAACCCTAAAATTGAAACGATTTTGTTATTTTAGGTATTGTAACTGATCTTATGTGAGCCAAAGAAGAAACCAATTCCGGCTATGAATATCTCTCTAATGCACACTAATTGCTTCCTAAAAAAAAGAATGTGTTATGATAGTATCTTGTGTCAAATTTCTTTGTGCTCCTCATAGTAGTAGATTTTAATGAAAATGTATATTTTTCTCATTACTCAATTGTATATTTTGTTGAAGATGTAAACAATTAAGCATCTCTCTCTTTCATAGTATAAGCTTTTAGATAAGATGGTGGTTAACAATTTTATATTCTCTAGACGTGTGGCTAACTCTCCATGGCTGTGCAAAGCACGTGCAAGGACTACAATTTTATGGTTGGCTGTGAGACTTGGCTACATGATTTTTTGCTTGCTCTAACAGTAGTTAAATTGTAGACAACCATCTCATCTAAAAGCCTAAACTATAAGAGAAATGTGTAAGTAATTATCTATATTCTCAATGTACCCCCGGGAAAAAAAAATCTTTTCTTTCCCCATTATCTAGATTTTGTATTGTGCAAAACTTTTTATTATTTTAATAGGGTTACTGTTACAATATGGGCCTATCATTCTAACTCTTTTTTTTTTTTCCAGACTTGCAAAGATTGTGGTGTGACCGTTTCATCATGTCCTTTGTGCCGGAAGCCCATAACAACTCGCATAAGACTCTATTCTTGAAAGGGAGATTTACGCATGTGAGAGGATGCTGGCTCTCTGCAGTTATTCGGAGGCAAGCGATATTCAAGCATTCATGTAACAAGAGAGATGTATTAAATGTTCAAACTAGATATGCATGGCGTTATTGACATTGAAGGTGGGGCGTTGATTCCAAGATTCCGGCACGCCACCTGAATAATTCATCACCAAGGGGCAACAGCTTTTTCTGTGGCAGTATATTTTTGGATCCATTCAATGTCCTCTCCTCCATACTAGCTAAATGTATTTGAATAAGTGGTATGATCCAGTTATTGGGAAGTTAAGTTAAAAGTGTTTTGATGCAATGAAATGCTCCTCATCTTCAATGTACTTCGTATATACATATATATAACTTAACCCTTCATCAGCATAATCAACTTTGCTTAAAGTGACATATTATATATATACCATGATTTCATGTTTAATCAGACCATGTATCTGTCTCTCAGGTAGATACTGCCCTAAAATTCAGGGCACAAATCAATTCATGACTTCAATGTCACCTGTTTGTCTTCATATTTCTTAAGCTTTACCAACTTTGTGAGATTCATCACTGGCATGGAAAGATTAACATAAAAATAAATGCAGGAAATAATAGATGAAGTATACATTGATCAACAAGAGGGTACTTTATGTTTAAAATATTATGCAGAATGCCATGTAATGGTAGATTTGAAAAGTGTATGATCAGGGAGTTGACTGACTTCCTTGGTCTTCTAGTCATGCAGATAAATAACACAATCCAAATATGTAAAAGACCTAGTGAGAAGGTAAATCTTTTTTTTTTTTTGTTTTTCAATCAATGTGAAGTAATTACATCATAACAAACACATCAAAGTATCATAAATTCACCACAAGAGGGAGTCAAATTTAAGATTTCAACAACCGAGATACTAAAGTAGACAACCAGATGCTACTGAACTACCTGGGTATCGGCAATAAGGTAAACTAAAAGTCTTGATTTATTACTAAATGCTTAATACATTTCATGTAGTGATTTCCAATTTCAACCTTATGTAGCCGATACTTTCAATCTTAATAAGGCTTAAATAAGGTGACAAGTTAAGTTTAAACAACCTTGAGATTATAGACCATACTTTCAACCTTAATAAGGCTTAAATAAGGTGACAAGTTAAGTTTAAACAACCTTAAGATTATATACCAAACTTGAGATTAAGTTTAAAATTTGTAGGTCGTTGGTGATTGGATTCATGGATTGTCGTATGACATTGAACCGTGGCATGTAATTTATTTTTTATGAATATTTACAAATACATTTGAACTTTAGTATATATGAAAACTACAAAAAAAAAAAAAAAAAAAAACAAAAAAAAAACCAAAACAAAACAAAAAAGTATGGAAATAAAAAATAAAAAAAGTATTTGCTATGACCAAATAACTATTTTCCATGGCTAGTTTACTTCACAAAAGAGTCTCATCAAAGGAGCAATCTTTTGCCACGGCCAGACTCGGCCGTGGCAAATATTTACTTTCAGCGACTGTTCTTGTTGTCACAATTACATTGAAAGTCACCTATTTGCGATGGCTCTTTCCCTTGGCAAATGTGTCCGTCCATCGAGAGTATTTGCAATGGTTCTCTAGCCGTCACAAAAACTTTAGTGCCGTTGCATTCCGAAGCGCAAAAAGTATTTGCAACCAGGCCATTTTGTGGTCGACTTCGAGCCGTTGCAAAAATACTTTTTGCCACGGCTTTTTGATTATTTGTAATGGCCATGTGCCTCAGCAAGAACCTCCGATTTTTGTAGTACGTAATCTTACTTTCATGCTGAAGAGATGTTATTTTTGTGTTTTTGAACCTGTGATGCAGAGCCTTCAATAAAACAAACTTGTCATGGTGCCAAAATCTGCCCTCTATATTTGCTCAAAAAAAAAAAGGAAAAGGAAAAAGAGATGCAATTCCAAGAACTGCCGCGACTGTTCACATGCAAAGCACCAACTAGGCTAGGCAAATTTTCCTGGGAAAAAAAATTATCTTATTTCTCAACCTGGGTGCTGTTTTAACTTTATTCAGCAACCCAGGTTTAGTGCATTTTCAAATGTCATTTTTATTAAAAATGCATTTCCAAAAAATGTTTATTGCGTTGTATTTTCTCACCCAACTTGGCCAAAAATTAAAAATATAAATACAAGAGTATAAACGTTTTTTTAAAAAGGCGTTACTTTAAGCAAAAAAAAAGCCTTTCATAAAAGCATTTTTTTGGGCAAAAAAAGGCCTTTCGTAAAAGCGTTTTTTTTTTGTGCCCTAAATGTATAACCCTCGCGTCTCTCTCAGAGAGATGGTATACAAACTCTCTCTCTCTCTCTCTTGCGTCTCTCTCTCTCGCTCAGCTCTCGCGTCTCTATTACAAGTATGTATATATATGTATATATGTAGTTTCATTCTCCAGGCCGAACGTATATATACATTTATTTGTTTCCTATTGTCTTCAAACATGTATATATATCTTCCATATACATATATTTGTTTTTCATTTTATTTGTTTCCTATTGTTGTGGATTACTCATAGTGGATTTGTTTCCTATTTGTTTTCTATTGTTGTTTAAATTATATTTGAAAACAAAAAAAAAACGTTTAGGTTCTTGAAAAATCCTCAAATTTTGAATTATGTTCATTTTTTTTTTTTTTGGTGGAAGTATTACTTTTTGTTAAAATAAAGTCAAAAAGGAAAAGAAAATAGAAAAAAGTTAAAGAAAATAAAATTAAAAAATATTAGTTTTCTTTTAAGATAAAGTTAAAATGTTTACTGTTTTTAGTTAGTTATTAGGAAAATCAAAATAAAATAAATAGATACGTCCAAAAAAATTACTTTTTATTTGGTTGCTCATAAAAAATAAGTATTTATAAGTAATTTATTTCTTTTTAATTTTTTTTGTAAATCCAATATCCAAACATATTTTAATTTTGTAACATTATGAATCCTTTAAAAGTAGAATAGTTAAATAAATAAATTTAAAGTCAAGTCTTCATTTTGACTACAAATAATGAATGTAAAGATGCTACTTGAAATATAAATCTTGTAAAAGAAAATAGTAGAAGGCAAGTTGTCAATTGGAGAGATGTCTAGTCCTACGGTGAAATCTTGATAGAGGGGGGTGATGTGTCAGCTTTGGAGACATTTACTAAAATGCTTACAGTTGGGCAGAGTAGTCAAATCGTCTTCCTAGACAATACACCGGGACATCAAATGTCTAACCTTTTAATCTTATACGAGGATTATTCACAACGTCGGAGTAATGTTGAACAACTATATGACTTTCAAAGTCCACCCAGACATCACCCACAATATGCATCGAGGCAAGAGGGGTGCGTAGAGGCGGGAGGTCCCAGTGTAAGTATGGATCCCATAGAGTGGCTTATAGGCCTTGATGACATTGGTGGACGGGTAGCTGAAGATGTAGATGTTGTTCAATCCAATGAAGAAGAGGAAGATATTGATGTTTTACTGAGAAATGATAATAATGACAACTCTGATGAC